>CM038214.1:352295145-352580498 GCA_021442155.1 Cymbidium sinense | reverse complement strand
GGTTTAGGGTTGAGTTTTTTTAATTAAGTAAATTAGTACGTTTAGGTTTATCTAGTTTATTAAGTTAATTTTTTTATTTTAGTTTATTTTAATTTTAATTTTTATTTAGCTTTATTTTTTATCTATTATAGTTTTGTTTATTTATTTTAGTTTAGGTTTTTCATTTTAGTTTATTTTTTAGGATTAGGTTTAGGTTTATGCTTATTTTTTAGTTTAGTTTTATTTTTATTTTATTTTTTAGGTTTAGGATTTATTTTTTATTTTTAGGTTTTGGTTTAGTTTTTTATTTTATTTTTTTAGGTTTAGGTTTTATGTTTTTATTTTAGGTTTTATTTTTTGGTTTTATTTTTTAGTTTAATTTAGTTTATTTAGATTAGGGTTTCAGTTTAGTTTATTTTAGGCTTAGGTTTAGGTTTTATTTATTTTAGTTTAGTTCATTTTAGTTTAGGTTAAGGTTTATTTTCTTTTATTTTTTTGTTTAGGGTTTAGGTTTTATTTCTAATTTACTTTTAGGTTTTATTTTTAGGTTTAGATTTTTATTTAGTTTTTTTTATTTTATCTTAGGTTAATTTTATTTTTATTTTATGTTTAGTTTTTATTTTATTTAGTTTTTTTTATTTCCAGGTTTATTTTATTTTTTAGTTTAGTTTATGATTTTATTTATTTTCTTTTAACATAGTTATTATTTTTTATCTTATTTTATTTTTATGTTTAAGTTAGGTTTGGGTTTAGGTTTTATTTTGTGTTTTTAATTTATTTAATATATTTTATTTTATTAATGTTTAGGTTTTCTTATTTAATTTATTTTTAGGTTTTATTTAGTTTAGGTATAGGTTTTTATATTTTTTTGGGTTTAAGGTTTAGGGTTTAGGGTAGGGTTTAGGGTTGTTGGTTTTAGGGTTTAGGGTTTAGGGTTTAGGGTTTAGGGTTTAGGGTTTTAGGGTTTAGGTTTTAGGGTTAGTTTTAGGGTTAGGGTTTGGTTTTTCTATTTTTAATTTTTTAATTTTTTATTTTAAATTAAGCAAACTCGAAGGTTTATGTTTATTTAGTTTATTAAGTTTTTAATTATTTATTTTAATTTATTTAATTTATTTTGTTTTTATTTAGTTTAGTTTATTTATTTTAGGTTTATTTATTTTAGTTTAGGTTTTTTATTTTAGATTATTTATTAGGTTTATGTTTAGGTTTATTTTTTTCTTTAGTTTTATTTTTTAGGTTTAGGTTTTATTTCTTATTTTTAAGTTTAGGTTTAGGTTTTTATTTTATTTTTTTAGGTTTAGGTTTTAGGTTTTTATTTTAAGTTTATTTTTAGGTTTTATATTTTACTTTAGATTTAGGTTAATTTTTAGTTTATTTTTATTTTATTTAGGGTTTAGGTTTAGCTTTAGGTTTAGTTTATTATAGGTTTAAGTTTAGGTTTTATTTATTTTAGTTTAGTTTATTTTATTTTAGGTTTAGGTTTATTTTATTTTTATTTTAAGTTTAAGTTTTATTTTTTAATTTAGTGTTTAGGTTTTATTTTTATTTATTTTTAAGTTTTATTTTTATGTTTATTTTTTGGTTTAGGTTTTTGTTTATATTTTATTTTATTTTATTTTTGCTTTATTTTATTTTTATATTAGGTTTTATTTTATTTAAGTTTAGGTTTTTATTTATTTTATTTTAGTTTAGTTTTAATTTTTTATTTTATTTTCTTTTAGGTTTAGTTTCAGGTTTGTGTTTATGTTTTTTTTTTGGTTTATGTTTTTATCTATTTATTTTATTTTTAAGTTTTATTTAATTTAGGTTTCGGTATTTAACTTTTTAGGGTTTAGGGTTTATGGTTTAGAGTTTAGGGTTTGGGTTTTTGTATTTAAGGTTTAGGGTTAAGGGTTTAGGGTTTTAGGATTTAGGGTTTAGGGTTTAGGGTTTAAGGTTTATGGTTTGTAAAGTTTAAGGTTTAGAGTTTAGGTTTTAGGTCTAGGGTTCAGGTTTTAGATCAGGATTTAGAATTTTTGTTTCTTTTTTAACAGAGAATAAATTCATATTCAACATTTCTTCTCTTTTGATTTCATCAACTAAGTAACACACTAAGTTTTCTAAGACACAAGCAACAAGATAGATAAAAAATGAGCACACATAGGGAAAATTAAAAACCTTAGATAACTAGAGTCATCTTTGCTATAAAGAAATAACTCAATAGACAACAGATCAGATCGACCATTCTTCAGTTTCTCTAGTTCCTATCAGAACCACCCCGGTCTCTTGAGTAGCAGGATCCACTATCATATCCCTAATCTATCCCTCGCCACCACCACGGCTACAACCTACATTGCTCCTCAAGCCTTCATAACCACCATTGCTCTAACCCAACCTTCATATCCACTAGCACCTCGAGATTCCCCATCACCACTGTAATAATTGCCGCCTCTGCCTTTGCCTCCACCACCAGATCTAGACTGAGCTTGGCTAACAGTGATGTTCCTGCCAATAAGGTTCTTCCCATTCTTTTAGTTTTATTAAGTTTTATGGTTTAGGTTTATTTTTTAATTTATTTAATTAATTTAAGTTTAAGTTTAGGGTTAAGATTTAGGGTTTAGTGTTTAGGGTTTAGGGTTATAATTTAGGGTTTAGGGTTTTAGTGTTTAGGGTTTCAGGGTTTAAGGTTTAGGGTTAGGTTTTAGGGTTTAGCATTTAGGGTTTAGAGTTTTGTGTTTAGGCTTTAGGGATTAGTGTTTTGAGGGTTTATGGTTTAGGGTTTAGGGTTTAGGGTTTATGGTTTTGTAGGGTTAAGGTTTAGGGTTTAGGGTTGTAGTTTTAGGGTTATAGGTTTAGGGTTTAGGATTTAGGGTTAGTTTTAAGTTTAGTTTAGTTTAGGTTTAGATTTAAGTTTAGATTTAGGTTTAGGTTTATAGTTTAGGTTCAAGGTTTATAGTTAGTTTAGCATTTAAAGTTTAAACTTTAGGTTTAAGGTTTTTAGGTTAGTTTAGGTTTACTTGAGTTTAAGTTTTATAGTTTAGGTTTAGTTTAGTTTAGTTTAAAGAGTTTATAGTTTTTTTAGTTAGGTTTAAGTTTAGGTTTATAGTTTATTTAGGGTTTAAGGTGTTTTAGTGTTTTGGGTTTAAGTTTAGTTTAAGGTTTAGTTTAAATTTAGTATTAGAGTTTAAGTTAGTTTAGGTTTAGAGTTTAGGGTCTAGGTTTAGGTTTTAGGGTTTAGGTTTAGGGTTTAAACTTTAGTTGTTAGGGTTTAGTTTTTAGTTTAGGTTTTAGGTTTAGGTTTAGGTTTAGTTTAGGTTTAGGATTGTAAGTTTAAGGTTAGGTTTAAGTTTAGGGTTATTTTATTTAGTTTATGGATTAGGATTTAGGGTTTAGGATTTAGGTTTTATGGATTTGGATTTAGGGTAGGGTTTAGGGTTTAGGGTTTTTTTTAAAAAAAATTAAGTAAAACGGTAGGTCTAGGATTATTTAGTTTAGTTTTTACTTATTTTAGTTTATTTTATTTTTTATTTTGATTTCAGTTTATTTTTTATTTTGATTTAGTTTAGTTTATTTCTTTTAGGTTTATTTATTTTAATTTAGTTTTTTTAATTTAGTTCATTTTTTTTTGGTTTAGGTGTAGGTTTCTATTTATTTTTTAGTTTAGTTTTCTTTTTATTTTATTATTTAGGTTTATGTTTTATTTTTTATTTTTAATTTTAGGATTTGGTTTTATTTTATTTTCTTAGGTTTATGTTTTATGTTTTAATTTTAGGTTTATTTTTAGGTTTTATTTTTTTATTTTAGGTTAGGTTTATTTTTAGTTTATTTTATTTTATCTAGTTTAGGGTTTAGATTTAGTTTATTTTAAGTTTAGTTTTAGGTTTTATTTATTTTAGTTTAGTTTATTTTTATTTAGGTTTTGGTTTATTTTATTTTATTTATTTTGTTTTTTACTTTAGGTTTAGATTTTATTTTTCATTTTGGGTTTAGGTTTTATTTTTTATTTATTTTTAGGTTTTATTTTTAGGTTTATTTTTTAGGTTTTGGTTTTTATTTAGTTTTATTTTATTTTATTTTAGTATTTTTTTATTTTACATTTAGTTTTTATAATATTTTAGTTTTTTATTCTTAGGTTTATTTTAATTTTTAGTTTAGTTTAGGTTAGGTTTTTATTTATTTTATTTTAATATATTTTTATTATTTTATTTTATTTAATATTTTGGTTTAGATTTTTATTTTATTTAATTTTTTTATTTTATTTAGGTTTAGGTTTTTTTATTTATTTTAATTTTAGGTTTTATTTAGTTTAGGTTTAGGTTTTTCAATTTTTAGGGTTAGGGTTTAGGGTTTAGGGTTGAGTTCAGGTTTTAGGGTTTATGGTTTTATGGTTTAGGTTTTAGGGTTTAGGATTTAGCATTTAGGATTTTGGGTTTAGGGGATTTAGGATTGAAAGTTTTAGGGTTAGGGTTTGGTTTTTCTATTTTTTAATTTTTTAATTTTTTATTTTAAATTAAGCAAACGCAAAGGTTTATGTTTATTTAGTTTATTAAGTTTTTTTTATTTATTTTAATTTATTTAATTTATTTTGTTTTTATTTAGTTTAGTTTATTTATTTTAGGTTTATTTATTTTAGTTTAGGTTTCTTATTTTAGATTATTTATTAGGTTTATGTTTAGGTTTATTTTTTCTTTAGTTTTATTTTTTAGGTTCAGGTTTTATTTCTTATTATTTGGTTTAGGTTTAGGTTTATATTTTATTTTTTTAGGTTTAGGTTTTAGGTTTTTATTTTAAGTTAATTTTTAGTTTTTATATTTTATTTTAGATTTAAGTTAATTTTTAGTTTATTTTATTTTATTTAGGGTCTAGGTTTAGCTTTAGGTTTAGTTTATTATAGGTTTAAGTTTAGGTTTTATTTATTTTAGTTTAGTTTATTTTATTTTAGGTTTAGGTTTATTTTATTTTTATTTTAGGTTTAAGTTTTTTTAGTTTAGTGTTTAGGTTTTATTTTTATTTATTTTTAAGTTTTATTTTTATGTTTATTTTTTTGGTTTAGGTTTTTTATATTTTATTTTATTTTATTTTGCTTTATTTTATTTTTTATATTAGGTTTTATTTTATTTAAGTTTTTATTTTATTTTAGTTTAGGTTTTATTTATTTTATTTTAGTTTAGTTTTAATTTTTTTTATTTTATTTTCTTTTAGGTTTAGGTTTAGGTTTGTGTTTATGTTTTTTTTTTTTTTTTTTGGTTTAAGTTTTTATTTATTTATTTTATTTTTAATTTTTATTTAGTTTAGGTTAGGTATTTAGCTTTTTAGGGTTTAGGGTTTATGGTTTAGAGTTTAGGGTTTGGGGTTTAGGATTTAGGGTTTAGGGTTAAGGGTTTAGGGTTTTAGGGTTTAGGGTTTAGGGTTTAGGGTTTAAGGTTTAGGGTTTGTAAAGTTTAAGGTTTAGAGTTTAGGTTTTAGGTCTAGGGTTCAGGTTTTAGTTTAGGGTTTAGAATTTTTGTTTCTTTTTTAATAGAGAATAAATTCATATTCAACATTTCTTCTCTTTTGATTTCATCAACTAAGTAACACACTAAGTTTTCTAAGACACAAGCAACAAGATAGATAAAAAATGAATAAAAAATGAGCACACATAGGGAAAATTAAAAACCTTAGATAACTAGAGTCATCTATAAAGAAATAACTCGATAGATGATCAGTCGACCATTCTTGGTTTCTCTAGTTCTCAGAACCACCCGGTCTCTTGAGTAGCGGGATCCATATCCCTGTCTCCTCCACCACCGGTAACCTACGTTGCTCCTCAAGCCTTCATAACCACCATTGCTGCCGACCTTCATATCCTAGCACCTCGGATTCCCCACCACCATTGTAATAATTGTGCCTCACGCCTTGCCTCCACCAGATCTAGGCGAGCATTGCTAGTGATGTTCACGATAAGGTTCTTCCCATTCTTTTAGTTTTATTAAGTTTTAGGGTTTAGGTTTATTTTTTAATTTATTTAGTTACTTTAGGTTTAAGTTTAGGGTTAAGATTTAGGGTTTAGTGTTTAGGGTTTAGGGTTAAAATTTAGGGTTTAGGGTTTTAGTGTTTAGGGTTTCAGGGTTTAGGGTTTAGAGTTAGGTTTAGGTTTATTTAGGTTTAGAGTTTTAGGCTTTAAGATTAGTGTTTTGAGGTTTATAGTTTAGGAGTTTAGTAGGTTTAGTTTGTAGAGTTAAGTTTAGTTTAGGAGTTTATAGTTTAGGTATAGGTTTAGGGTTTAGAGATTTAGGTTAGTTTTAAGGTTTAAGTTTAGAGTTTAGGAGTTTAGGATTTAGAGTTTAGGATTTAAGTTTAGGTTTATAGTTTAGGTTAACAGGTTTATAGTTAGTTTAATATTTAAAGTTTATTTAAGTTTAGGTTTGGGTTTAGGTTTAAGGTTAGGTTTTTAGAGTTTAAAGTTTAAGGTTTAAGTTTTATAGTTTAGGAGTTTAGGTTAGATTTAAGTTTTAAATTTAGGGTTTAAGGTTTAGGGTTTAGGGTTTAGAGTTAAGGTTAGGTTTAGGTTTATAGTTTATTTAGGAGTTTAAGTGTTTAGGGTTTAAGGTTTAAGTTTAAGTTTTTTTTAGGTTTAGGAGTTTAAGTTTAGGTTTAGAGTTTAGGTTTAAGGTTTAGTTAGTTTAGGAGGTTAAGTTTAGGTTTAGGAGTTTAAGTTTAGTTTAAGGTTTAAGTTTTAGGTTTAAGTTTAGGGTTTAGGATTAGTTATTTAGTTTAGGTTAGTTTATTAGATTTAGGATTAGGATTTAGGGTTTAGGGTTAAGTTTAGGATTAATTTAGAGTAGTTTAGGGTTTAGGTTTTTTTAAAAAAAATTAAGTAAAGCAGTATCTAGATTATTTAGTTTAGTTTTTATTTATTTTAGTTTATTTTATTTTTTATTTTTATTTCAGTTTATTTTTTATTTTGATTTAGTTTAGTTTATTTCTTTTAGGTTTATTTATTTTAGTTTAGGTTTTTTAATTTAGTTCATTTTTTTGGTTTAGGTTTAGGTTTCTATTTATTTTTTAGTTTAGTTTTATTTTTATTTTATTATTTAGGTTTATGTTTTATTTTTTATTTTTAATTTTAGGTTTAGGTTTTATTTTATTTTCTTAGGTTTATGTTTTATGTTTTAATTTTAGGTTTATTTTTAGGTTTTTTTTTATTTTAGGTTAGGTTTATTTTTAGTTTATTTTATTTTATCTAGTTTAGGGTTTAGGTTTAGTTTATTTTAAGTTTAGGTTTAGGTTTTATTTATTTTAGTTTAGTTTATTTTTTTTTAGGTTTTGGTTTATTTTATTTTATTTATTTTGTTTTACTTTAGGTTTAGATTTTATTTTCATTTTGGGTTTAGGTTTATTTTTTATTTATTTTTAGGTTTTATTTTTTGGTTTATTTTTTAGGTTTTGGTTTTTATTTAGTTTTATTTTATTTTATTTTAGTATTTTTTTATTTTACATTTAGTTTTTATTTTATTTTGGTTTTTTATTCTTAGGTTTATTTTAATTTTTAGTTTAGTTTATTAGGTTTTATTTATTTTATTTTAATATATTTTTTATTATTTTATTTTATTTTATTTTTGGTTTTGGTTTTATTTTATTTAATTTTTTATTTTATTTAGGTTTAGGTTTTATTTATTTTATTTTAGGTTTTATTTAGTTTAGGTTTAGGCTTTTAGGTTTTTAGGGTTTAGGGTTTAGGGTTTAGGGTTTAGGTTTAGGGTTTTAGGGTTTAGGTTTTAGGGTTTAGGTTTAGGTTTAGTTTAGTAGTTTAGGTTTAGGGTTTAAAGTTTAGGGTTAACAGGTTTAGGTTTGGTTTAGGTTTAGGTTTTTAGGGTTATTTTATGGTTTAGGATTTAGGGTTTTAGGGTTTAGTGTTTAAGGTTTAGGGTTTAGGGTTAGGGTTTGGATTTAGTGATTAGGGTTTAGGGTTTATAGTTTAGGGTTTAGGGTTTAGGGTTTAAGGTTAGTATAGGGTTTAGGGTTTAGGTTTTAGTTTAGTGTTTAATGTTTTTGTTTTTTTTAACAGAGAATAAATTCATATTCAACATTTCTTCTTTTTGATTTCTACAACCAAGTAACACATCACATATTCTAAGATATAAGCGATGACATAGATAAAACATTAGCATGCATAGAGTAAATCAAATGCTCTAAATAACTAGAATCGTCTCTACTTTGAAGACATAGTTCCATAAGCAGCAGATCGAATCAACAGTTCTTTAATTTCTCCAGTTCCCATCAAACTATCAGGCCTCTCAGTGGCGAGATCCTGATCATATCAGATCTCTCCTCTCACCACCATGGTTGTAACCTCCATGCTCCTTCCACCTCCAACCACGCTCACCACCTCCTCCATATCAACTAGCACCTCAGATCCCCACCACCATTGATAACCACCTGCCTTGCTTTCACCACACTAGAATGAGCTGGTTGATGATGTTGTTCCATCAAGATTTTGCATTCATAGGGTTTAGGTTTAGGTTTATTAGGTTTTAGGTTTAGGTTTATTTTTTTATTTATTTTGTTTAATTTAAGTTCAGGTTTAAGGTTTGGGGTTTAAGGTTTAGGGTTTAGGGTTAAGGGTTAAGGTTAGGGTTTAGGGTTTAGGGTTTAGGGTTTTTGGGTTTATGCATTTAGGGTTTAGGGTTTAGGGTTAGGGTTTAGGGTTTAGGGTTTAGGGTTGTAGGTTTAGAGTTTAGGGTTTAGGGTTTAGAGTTTAGATTTTAGGGTATAGGGTTTATGCATTCATTTAGTTTATGTTTTATTTACTTTAGTTGTTTTATTTAGGTTTATTTTTTATTTTATTTAGTTTAGTTTATTTATTTTAGGTTTATTTATTTTAGTTGAGGTTTTATTTTAGTTTATTTTTTTAGGTTTTAGGTTTAATTTTATTTTTTAGTTGAGTTTTATTTTTTTTATATTTTTAAAGTTTAGGTTTTATTATTTATTTTAGGTTTAGGTTTAGGTTTTTATTTTATTTTATTTTGTTTAAGTTTTAGGTTTTTATTTTAGTTTATTTTATTAAGTGTTGGTGTAAGTATAGGTTTAGTTTATTTTAGGATTAGGTTTAGGTTTTTTATTTTAGTTTAGTTTATTTTAGTTTAGGCTTAGGTTTATTTTATTATGTTTATTTTTTTGTTGGTTTATGTTTTTTTTAGTTTAGGGTTCATGTTTTATTTTTTATTTATTTTTAAGTTTTATTTTAAGATTTATTTTTAGTTTAGGTTTTTATTTTATTTTTATATAATTTTATTTTAGGTTTATTTTAATTTTATTTTATGTTTATTTTATTTAGGTTTTTTATTCATAAGTTTATTTTATTTTTAATTTCTTTAGGTTTTTATTTATTTTATTTTATTTTATTTTTTTTAGTTTATTTTATTTTATTTTTATGTTTAGCTTTAGCTTTAGGTTTTAGTTTTGATTTTTATTTTATTTTATTATTTTATTATTTTATTTTATTTAGGTCTATTTTTTATTTATTTTATTTTAGGTTTTATTTAGTTTAGGTTTAAGTTTTTAGGTCTTTATGGTTTAGGATTTAGGGTTTTAGGATTTATGGTTTTTGGGTTTAGGGTTTAGGGTTAGGGTTTAGGGTTCAAGGTTTAAGGTTTAGTGTTTAGGCTTTATGGTATTTAAGGTTTAGGGTTTAGGGTTTAGGGTTAGTTTAGGGTTTAGGGTTTAGGGTTTAGGGTTTATGGTTTAAACTTTAGGGTTAAGGGTTTTTAGGGTTCAGGGATTAGGGTTTAAGGTTACTTTCGGGTTTAGGGTTTAGAATTTAGGTTTTATGGTTTAGGGTTAGGGTTAGGGTTTAGGGTTTAGAGTTTTTTAGTGTTTAGGGTTTAGGATTTTTTAGGGTTTAGGGTTTAGGGTTAGTTTTATAGTTTAGGGATTAGGGATAAGGGTTTAGGTTTTATTATTTAGGGTTTAGTGCTTTTTTTAAAAAAATTATGTAAAGTAGTAGGTTTAAGTTTATTTAGTTTATTTTTTATTTATATTAGTTTAATTTATTTTTTATTTTTACTTATATTTATTTTTATTTTTATTTAGTTTAGTTTAATTATTTTATTTTAGGTTTTATTTTTATTTATTTTTTAGGATTAGGTTTATTTTTTAGTTGAGTTTTACTTTTATTTTATTTTTTTAGTTTTAGGTTTTTTTTTTTAGGTTTAGGTTTTTATTTTATTTTTAGGTTTAGGTTTTAGGTTTTATTTTAGGTTTATTTTAGCTTTTATTTTTAGTTAGGTTTAGGTTTATTTTTAGTTTATTTTATTTTATTTAGTTTAGGTTTAGGTTTGGATTTAGTTTATTTTAGGTTCAGTTTAGGTTTATTTTATTTGATTAATTTTATTCTTATTTTAGGTTTAGTTTTTTTTTTAGTTTAGGGTTTAGGTTTTATTTTTTATTTACTTTCAGGTTTTATTTTTAGGTTTATATCTTTAGGTTTAGGTTTTTATTTAGTTTTTATTTTATTTTTGTTTAGGTTTATTTTAAGTTTTATTTTATTAGGTTTTTATTTATTAGTTTAGTTTAGCTTTTATTTATTTTATTTTTATTTTATTTTTTATTTTATTTTAGGTTTAGGTTTAAGGTTTACTTTAAGTTTTATTTAATTTATTTTATTTTTATGTTTAGGTTTAGGTTTTAGTTTAGGTTTTATTTTTTATTTTATTTTATTTAGGTTTAGGTTTTTTAATTTATTTTATTTCTAAGTTTTATTTAGTTTAGGTTTAGGTCTTTAGGGTGTAGGGTTTAGGGTTTAGTGTTCAGGCTTTAGGCTTTAGGGTTTATGGTTTAGGGATTTGGGTTAGTTTAGGGTTTAGGCTTTAGGCTTTAGGTTTAGGGTTTTTAGAGTTTAGGGTTTAGGGTTTAGGGTTTAGGTTTAGGTTTAGGTTAGGTTGGGGTTTAGTTTTAGGGTTTTGGTTTAGGGTTAGTTTAGGGTTTAGGTTTAAGTTACTTTAGAGGTTTTAGGTTTAGTTTTGGTTTTAGGTTTAGGGTTTAGGGTTTAGGTTTTTAGGGTTTTGAGTTTGGGGTTTAGGGTTTAGGTTATTAGGATTTAGGATTTAGGGTTTTGGGTTTATGGTTTGCGGTTTAGTGTTTAGGGTTTTAGGGTTTAGAGTTTAGGGTTGTAGGTTTAAGGTTTAGAATTTTGGGTTTAGTTTTTTTTTAAATTAAGTAAAGTGGTAAGTTTTTCTTTAATTAGTTTATTTATTTATTTGTTATTTATTTTAGGTTATTTTATTTTTTTTTTTATTTAGGTTTATTTTATTTATATTTAGTTTAGTTTATTTATTTTAGGTTCATTTATTTTAGTTTATGTTTTTATTTTAGTTTATTTTTTTGGTTTAGGTTTATTTTTTAGTGGAATTTTATTTTTATTTTATTTTTTTAGGTTTAGGTTTTATTTTTTATTTTTAGGTTTAGGTTTAGGTTTTTATTATATTTTTTGGTTTAGGTTTTAGGTTTTTATTTTAAGTTTATTTTTAGGTTTTATTTTTTAGTTTAGGTTTAGTTTTATTTTTAGTTTATTTTATTTTATTTATTTTAGGTTTAGGTTTAGGTTTATTTTTTTAAGGTTTAGGTTTAGGTTTTATTTATTTTAGTATAGTTTATTTTAGTTTAGGCTTAGTTTCATTTTATTTTGTTTATTTTATTTCTATTTTAGGTTTAAGTTTTTTTTTAGTTTAGGGTTTAGTTTTTATTTTATTTTTATTTTTATTTTTAGGTTTTATTTTTCGATTAATTTTTTAGGTTTAGGTTTTTATTAAATTTTTATTTTATTTTAGGTTTATTTTATTTTTATTTTACGGTTTAGTTTTATTTTATTTAGGTTTTTTACTTTTTAGTTTAGTTTAGGTTTTTATTTATTTATTTATTTAGTTTAGTTTTATTTTTTTATTTTATTTTTTGTTTAGGTTTATGTTTAGGTTTAAGTTCATGTTTAGGTTTTAGTTTATGTTTTTATTTTATTTTATTTTTTTATTTTATTTGGTTTAGGTTTATTTATTTATTTTACTTTTAGGATTTATTTAGTTTAGGTTTAAGTTTTTAGTTGTTTAGGGTTTTGGGTTTAGGGTTAGTTTAGGATCTATGGTTTAGGGTTTAAGTTTTAGTTTAGGTTTTAGGTTTAAGGTTTAAGGTTTTTTTTTAACAGAGAACAAATTCATATTCAACCTTTCTTCTTTTTGATTTCATCAACCAAGTTGCACCCCAAGTTTTCTAGACACAAGATGACATAAATAAAAAATGAGCACCATAAAAAAATCAAAACCATAGATAAGTTGAACTGTCTCTACTATAAAGACACAATTCCATAAGCAGCAGATCAGATTGGTCATTCTTCAATTTCTCAAGTTCCCATCAGAACCACCCTGGCCTCTCGAGTAGCATGATCGCCATCATATATCAGATCTCTCCCTTCACCACCACCAGTTAACCTAACTCCTCAGCCTCCTCACCACCACTTCCCTCCATCCACCGGCACCTCTAGATCTCCCCATTTGCGATAATCCTCGCCTTACTCCAGATCTAGGCAGGCTTGGTTGTGTGATGTTCTCGCCATCAAGGTCCCGCACATTCTTAGGGTTTAGGTTTATTGTTTAATTTATTTTGTTACTTTAGGTTTAGGTTTAGGGTTTAGGGTTAGGGTTAGGGTTAGGGCTTAGGGTTTAGAGTTAGGATTCAGGTTATGATTAGGGTTTAGGATTTAGGGTTTAGTGTTTAGGGTTTAAGGCTAAGGGTTTAGGGTTTAACGTTTAGGGTTTTTTAGGGTTTAGGGTTGTAGGTTTAGGGTTAGTTTTAAGGTTTAGGGATAGTTTTAGGTTTAGGGTTTTTTTAATTAAGTAAATCGGTAGGTTTAGGTTTATTTAGTTTATTTTTTATTTATTTTAGTTTATTTTATTTTTTACTTTATTTAGTTTAGTTTTTTTTAGTTTAGGTTTATGTTTATGTTTATTTTTTAGTTTAGTTTATTTTTACATTTAGGTTTAGGTTTATGTTTATTTTTAGTTTATTATTTTTTAGGTTTTGTTTATTTTTTTATTTTAGGCTTAGGTTTAGGTTTTTATTTTGTTTTTTCAGGTTTAGGTTTAGTTTTTTTAGTTTATTTTATTTTATTTAGTTTAAGGCTTAGGTTTAGTTTATTCTAGGTTTAGGTTTCAGTTTAATTTATTTTAGTTTAGTTTATTTTAATTTAGGTTTATTTAATTATATTTATTTTGGGTTTATGTTTTTTTTAGTTTAGGGTTTAGGTTTTTTTTTTCAATTTTAGGTTTTATTTTTAGGTTTATTTTTTAGGTTTAGGTTTTTATTTAGTTATTATTTTATTTTATTTTTTATTTTATTTTAGTTTTATTTTATTTAGGTTTTTTTAGTCTTATTTTGTTTTTTTAGTTTAATTTAGGTTTTTATTTATTTTATTTTAGTTTAGTTTTTATTTTTTATTTTATTTTATTTTTACATTTAGGTTTAGGTTTAGGTTTAGGTTTAGGTTTTAGTTTAGGTTTTTATTTTATTTTATTTTTTTTTTTATTTAGGTTTAGGTTTTTTTATTTATTATTTATTTAGGTTTTATTTAGTTTAAGTTTAAGTTTTAGGTTTTAGGTTTAGGATTTAGTTGGTTTAGGGTTTTGGTTATAAGTTTTATGATTTAGGGTTTAGGATTTAGGGTTTAGGGTTTAGGGTTTAGGGATGTAGGTTCAGAGTTTATGGTTTAGGGTTAGGGTTGAGGGTTGAGGGTTTAGGATTTAGGGTTTTGGGTTTAGGGTTTAGAGTTTAAGGTCTGGTGTTGATGTTTTAGTTTAGGATTTAGGGTTTTTAGTATTATTATTTTTAAACAAAGAACAAATTCAACATTTCTTCATTTTGATTTCATCAACCAAGTAACACACCAAGTTTTTAAGACACAAGTGATGACATAGATAAAAATGAGCACACATATAGAAATTGAATACCCTTGATAACTAGAACTCTCAGTTATAAGATTTCATAAGCAAAATCGGATCGATCGTTCTTTAGTATCTCCAGTTCCCATCAAAACCACCCGGCATCTCGAGTAGCATGATCCACCATCATATCCCCGATCTCTCCCTCCACTATCACCTTGGTGGTAACCTCGATCGCCTCTCCCGCCTCCATAACCACCTTGCTCGACCACCACCTCCATATCCCTGCACCTCTAGATCCTCCATCCATGTAACCATGCCTCAGCCTCCATAGCCATGTCTGAGCTAGTTGATGGTGATGTTCCTACCATCAAGGTTACGCCCATTCTTAGGTTTAGGGTTTAGGTTTATTTTTAAATTTATTTAGTTACTTTAGGTTTCTATTTATGGTTTTGGGTTTAGGGTTTAGGACATAAGGTTTATGCTTTTTTAAGGTTTAGGGTTTAGGGTTTAGGGTTTAGGGTTAGTTTTATGTTTAGGCTTTAGGCTTTAGGGTTTTTAGGGTTTAGGGTTTAGGATTTTAGAGTTTAGGTTTAGGGTTTAAGGTTTAGGTTTAGGGTATTAGGTTTAGGGTTTAGGGTTTAGGGTTCTGAGCTTAGGGTTAGTTTAGGGTTTAGGATTTTTTAGGGTTTATGGTTTAAGGTTTTAGGTTTTGGGTTGTAGGTTTAGGGTTTATGGTTTAAAATTTAGGGATTTTTTAAAAAAAATTAAGTAAATGAGCAGGTTTAGGTTTATTTAGTTTATTTTTTATTTATTTTAATTTATTTTATTTTTATTTAGGTTTATTTTTTATTTTGATTCAGTTTAGTTTATTTATTTTCATTTAGTTTTTTATTTTAGTTTATTTTTTAGGTTTAGGTTTAGGATTATGTTTATTTTTTAGTTGAGTTTTATTTTTTTTTATTTTATTTTTTAGGTTTAGGTTTTATTTTTTATTTTTAGGTTTAAGTTTAGGTTTTTATTTTATTTTTTAGGTTTTGGTTTTAGGTTTTATTTTTTAGTTTAGGTTTAGGTTTATTTTCTATTTACTTAATTTTATTTAGGGTTTAGGTTTAGGTTTAGGTTTAGTTTATTTTAGGTTTAGGTTTAGGTTTTATTTATTTTAGTTTAGTTTATTTTAGTTTAGGTTTAGGTTTATTTTATTTTTTTATTTTAGGTTTAGATTTTAATTTTATTTAGGGTTTACATTTTTTATTATTTTATTTTATGATTTATTTGAGGTTAGGTTTTAGCTTTTTTAGGGTTTAGTGTTTTGGGATTATAGTTTAGGGTTAGTTGAGGGTTTAGGGTTTAGGGTTTGGGGTTTAGGGTTTAGGGTTTAGGGTTTAGGGTTTAGGTTTTAGGTTTAGGGTTTTGGGTTTAGGGTTTAGGGTTTTAGGGCTTAGGGTTTATGGTTTAGGGTTTTAGGATTTAGGGTTTAGGTTTTAGGTCTAGGGTTCAAGTTTTCGTTTAGGGTTTAGGGTTTTTGGTTTTTTTTAAAGGAGAACAAATTCAAATTCAACATTTCTTCTTCTCGATTTCATCAACTGAGTAACACACCAAGTTTTCTAAGACATAAGTGATGACATAGATAAAAAATGAGCATGCATAGAGTAAATTAAAAACCTAACTAGAATCATCTAGTGTAAAGAGGTTCCATAAGTAGATGATGGATCGGTCATTCTTCAATTTCTCTAGTTCCCATGGAACCACCCGCCTCTCGGTAGTGAGATCACCATCATATCCCGACCTCCCTCATGCCATCCATGATTGTAACCTCCGTCGCTCCACCTACTTCCATAATCACCACTACTCTGACCACCACCTCCATATCCTCCGGCACCTCTAGATCCCCACCGCCACTATGTTAACCACCGCCTCCGCCTTTGCCTCCACGCGGATCTAGGAGCACGGTTGGCCGGTGATGTTCTTCAAGGTTATGCCCATTCTTAGGGTTTAAGTTTATTAGGTTTTAAGGTTTGATTTCTTTTTTAAATTTATTTAGTTACTTTAGGTTTAGGTTTAGGGTTTAGGGTTAGGGTTTAGGGTTTAGAGTTTTAGGGTTTATGGTTTAGAGTTAGGGTTTTGGGTTTAGGGTTTTTTAGGGTTTAAGGTTTAGGGTTTAGGGTTTGGGGTTGTAGGTTTTGGGTTAGTTTTAGGGTTTAGGGTTTAAGGTTTAGGGTTTAGGGTTTATGATTTAGGGTTTAGGGTTTAGGGTTTAAAGTTTTTTAAAATTAAGTAAACTGGTAGGTTTAGGTTTAATTAGTTTAATTTTTATTTATTTTATTTTATTTTATTTTATTTTTTATTTTATTTAGGTTTATTTTTTATTTTTATTTAGTTTGGCTTATTTATTTTAGGTTTATTTAATTTAGTTTAGGTTTTTTATTTTAGTTTATTTTTTTTTAGAGGTTTAGGTTTATGTTTATTTTTTTGTTTAGTTTTATTTTATTTTATTTTAGGTTTAGTTTTATTTTTTATTTTTAGGTTTAGGTTTAGGTTTTATTTTATTATTTTAGGTTTGGGTTTTAGGTTTTAGTTTAGGTTTATTTTAGATTTTATTTTTTTAGTTTAGGTTTAGTTTATTTTAGTTTATTTAATTTTATTTAGGGTTTAGGTTTAGGTTTAGGTTTAGTTTTTTAGGTTTAGGTTTAGGTTTAATTTATTTTAGTTTAGTTTATTTTAGTTTAGGTTTATGTTTATTTAATTTTTATTTTAGGTTTAGGTTTTTTTTTAGTTTAGGGTTTAGGTTTTGTTTTTTATTTATTTATAAGTTTTATTTATAGGTTTATTTTTTAGGTTTAGGTTTTTATTTAATTTTTAGTTAATTTTATTTTAGGTTTAGTTTTTATTTTATTTAGGTTTTTATTTTTTAGTTTAGTTTAGGTTTTATTTATTTTAGTTTATTTTATTTTTATTTTTTATTATTTTTTAGGTTTAGGTTTAGGTTTTAGTTTTGGTTTTATTTCATTTTAGTTTTAATTTTATTTTGGTTTAGGTTTATTTATTTATTTTATTTTAGGTTTTATTTAGTTTTGGTTTAGGTTTTAGTTGGGGTTTAGGGTTAGTTGAGGTTTAGGGTTTAATATTTGCTTTATGGTTTAGAGTTTAGGGTTTATAGTATAGGTTTTAGGGTTTAAGTTTAGGGTTTAGGTTTTAGGGTTTTGGGTTTAGGTGTTAGGTTTTAGGTTTTAGGTTTTAGGTATAGGGGTTTTAGGGTTTAGGGTTTGTTTTTTTTTTTTAAATAGAGAACAAATTAAGATTCAACATTTCTTCTTTTCAATTTCATAAACCAAGTAACACACCAAGTTTCTAAGACACAAGCAATGACATAGATAAAAATGAGCACGCATAGAAAAATACACTAGATAACTAGAATTGTCTCTTTTGTAAAGACATAGTTCAATAAGCAGTTGATCGGGTCGGTTATTCTTTAATTTCTCCAGTTCTCATCAGAACCACCCCTCTTTGAGTGGATCATATCCTCTCGATTTCTCCCTCGCCACCACCACGGTTGTAACCTCATTTGCTCTTCCTCCATAACCACCACTACTCACCACCTCCATATCCATGAGCACCTCAGATCCCCACCTCCACTATGATAAATGCCACCTCACCTTCTCTCCATCAGATCTAGGCGGTTGATGATGATGTTCCTTCCATCAAGGTTACATTCTTTTTAGGTTTATATTAGAATTTAGGGTTTAGGTTTATTTTTTTAATTTATTTATTAGGTTGAAGTTTAGGGTTTGGGGTTTAGGGTTTAGGGTTTAGGGTTAGGGTTTAGGGTTTAGGGTTTATGGTTTAGGGTGTAAGGCTTAGGGTGTAGAGTTTAGGGTTTAAGGTTTAGGGTTTTAGGGTTTATGCTTTTAGGGTTTAAGGTTTAGGATTAGGGTTTAGGGTTTAGGGTTTAGGGTTTAGTGTTTAGGGTTTGGGGTTTAGGGATTTTTTAGGATTTAAGATTTTTTAGGGTTTAGGGTTTCGGGTTTAGGGTTTAGGGTTTTTTAGGATTTAGGGTTTCTTAGGGTTTAGGGTTTTAGGTTTAGGGTTTACAGTTTAGGGTTTATGGATTTCTTTTTTATTAAAATAAGTAAACCGATACGTTAGGTTTTTCTAGTTTATTTAGTTTATTTTTATTTATTTTAGTTTATTTTATTTCTTATTTTTATTTAAGTTTATTTTTTATTTTTATTTAAGTTTATTTTTTTATTTAGTTTAGGTTTTTTATTTTATTTCATTTTTTTTAGTTTTAGTTGACCTTTTAGTTGAGTTTTATTTTTATTTCATTTTATTTTTTAGGTTTTATTTTTTTATTTTAGGTTTAGGTTTAGGTTTTGATTTTATTTTTTTTAGGTTGAGGTTTAGGTATTTATTTTAGGTTTATTTTATTTAATTTAGTTTAGGTTTAGGTTTAGGTTTAGTTTATTTTAGGTTTAGGTTTAGGTTTTATTTATTTTAGTTTAGTTTCTATTAGTTTAGGTTTAGGTTTAGGTTTATTTTATTTTGTTATTTATTTTTATTTTAGGTTTGGCTTTTTATTAGTTTAGGGTTTATGTTTTATTTTTTATTTATTTTAAGGTTTAATTTTTAGGTTTATTTTTTAGGTTTAGGTTTTATTTAATTATTATTTTTATTAAACTTTTTTATTCTTAGGTTTTTTTTATTTTTAAGTTTAGTTTAGGTTATTCTTTATTTTATTTTAGTTTATTTTTATTTTTTATTTAATTTTATTTTTAGGTTTAAGTTTAGGTTTTTATTTTATTTTATTTTTTATTTTATTTAGGTTTAGGTTTTTTATTTATTTTATTTTTAGGTTTTATTTAGTTTAGGTTTAAGTTTTAGGGTTGAGGTTAGGGTTTAATGTTTTGGGTTTAGGTTTATTATTTAGGAGTTTAGGGTTTTTAGGGTTTAGGGTTTAGGGTTACCTTAGGGTTTAGGGTTAGTTTAGGATTTAGGGTTTAGGATTTAGGATTTAGGGTTTAGGGTTTTAGGGTTTAAGGATAGTTAGGGTTTAGGGTTTTAGATTTTAGGGTTTATGGTTTAAGGTTTAGGGTCAGGGTTAGGGTTCAGGGTTTAAGGTTTAGGGTTTAGAGTTTAGGGTTTTTTAGGGCTTAGGGATTAGGGTTTAGGGTTTAGGGTTATAGGTTTAGGGTTCAAGGTTTATTGTTAATTTTAGGGTTTAGGGTTTAGGATTAAGTGTTTAGAGTTTAGGGTTTAAAGTTTAGGGTATTTTTTTAAATTAAGTAAACCAGTAGGTTTAGGTTTTCTTTTTAGTTTATTTAATTTATTTATTAATTTAGCTTATTTTATTTTATTTATTTTATTTAGGTTTATTTTTTATTTTTATTTAGTTTATTTTAGGTTTATTTATTTTAGTGTAAGTTTTTTATTTTAGTTTATTTTTTAGATTTATTTTTTAGTTGAGTTTTATTTTTATTTAATTTTTTAGGTTTAGGTTTTTAAGTTTTTAGGGTTTAGGGTTTAGGGTTTAGAGTTTAGGGTTTAGGGTTTATGGTTTAAGGTTTTAGAGTTTAGGGTTTTAGGGGTTATGGTTTATCGTTAGGGTTAAGGGTTTAGGGTTTCGGGTTTATTATTTAGGGTTTAGGGTTTATGGATTTTAGGGTTTAGTGTTTGGGCTTTAGGGTTTAGGGTTTAAAGTTTAGGGTTTATGATTTTAGGATTGGGGTTTAGTGTTTTTAGGTTTAGTGTTTAGGGTTTAGGTTTGTAGGTTTAGTGTTTAAGTAAGTTTTAGGGTTTGCGATGTAGGGTTAGGGTTTTTTTAATGGGTTTAGGGTTTTGGGTTTAAGGTTTAGAGTTTAGTATTTAGGCTTTAGGGTTTTAGGTTTTGGGTTTTGGGTTTAGGGTTTAGTGTTTAGGGTTTTAGAATTAGGGTTTAGGTTTTAGGGTTTAGGGTTGGTTTTAGGGTTTAGGGTTAGGGTTTTTTTATTTTTTTTTGTTTTTAGGGTTTAAGGTTTAGAGTTTTGGTTTTCGGTGTAGGGTTCAAGTTTTAGTTTAGGGTTCAGAATTTTTGGTCTTTTTTTTAAACAGAGAACAAATTCAGATTGAACATTTCTTCTTTTAAAGTTTCTAAGGCACTGGCGAAATAGATAAAATGAGCATAGAGAAAATCAAAACTCTAGATAACAGAATCATCTCTAGTGTAAAGCAATTCCATAAGCGGATCGGATGGTTCTTTAGATTCTCCCATCCCCATTAGAACCACCCGGCCTCACAGTAGCGGGATCCCCATCATGTCCCCATCTCCCTCCACCACATGTGTAACCTCCATCTCCTCTTGCCTCCATAACGACCACTCGACCAACCTCCATAACCACCAACACCTCAGATCCCCCCACCACCCTTGTGATAACGCAGCCTCCGCCTTCACCTCCTTGCGGTCTAGATAGCCTTGTTGACGGTGATGTTTGTACCATCAAGGTTCTGCCCATACTTAGGGTTTAGGTTTAGGTTTAGGTTTAGGTTTATTAGGTTTTAGGGTTTAGGTTTACTTTATCATATATTTATTTACTTCAGGATTATGTTTAGGGTTTTGTGATTAGGGTTTAGGATTTAGGGTTTTGGGTTTAAAGGTTAAGGTTTAGGGTTTAGGGTTTAGGGTTTTAGGGTTTATGCTTTTAAGGTATAGGGTTTAGGGTTAGGCTTTAGGATTTAGGGTTTAGGGTTTAGGGTTTAAGGTATAGGGTTTAAGGTTGTAGGTTTAGTGTTGTAGGATTAGGTTTAATGTTTAGGGTAGTTTTAGGGTTTATGGTTTAGGGTTTAGGATTTACGGTTTAGTTTTTTTTAAAATTAAGTAAGCTAGTAGGTTTCAATTTTTTTAGTTTATTTAGTTTATTTTTTTATTTATTTTTATTTATTTTATTTTTATTTAGGTTTATTTATTTAGTTTACTTTAATTATTTTAGGTTCACTTATTTTAGTTTAGATTTTTATTTTAGTTTATTTTTTAAGTTTAGTTTTAGGCTTAGCTTTATTTTTTAGTTGAGTTTTATTTTTATTTTGTTTTTTAGGTTTAGGTTTTATTTTTTTACTTTTAGGTTTAGCTGTAGGTTTTTATTTTATTTTTTAAAGTTTATTTATTTTTTTTTTTATTTTGGTTATTTTATTTATTTTATTTTTAGGTTTTATTTAGTTTAGGTTTAAATTTTAGTTTTAGGTTTAGGGTTGAGGTTTAGAGTTTAGGGTTTAGGGTTTAAGGTTTAGGGTTTAGGGTTGTAGATTTTAGGGTTTAGGGTTTATGGTTTAGGGTTTAGGGTTTTAGGGTTTAGGGTTTTGGGTTTTGGGTTTTGGAGTTTAGCATTTAGGGTTTAGGGTTTGTTTTTTTTATTATATTTTAAATTAAGTAAACTGTAGGTTTACATTTATTTAGTTTATTTAGTTTATTTTTTATTTATTTTAGTTTATTTTAATTTTAATTTTTATTTAGGTTTATTTTTATTTTTGTTTAGTTTCATTTATTTATTTTAGGTTTATTTATTTTAGTTTATTTTTTTAGGTTTAGGTTTAGGTTTATTTTTTAGGTTAGTTTTATTTTTATTTTATTTTTTTAGGTTTAGGTTTTAGGTTTTTAATTAAGGTTTATTTTTAAGTATTATTTTTTAGTTTAGATTTAGGTTTATTTTTAGTTTAATTTCTTTTATTTAGTTTAGGGTTTAGGTTTAGTTTATTTTAGGTTTAGGTTTAGGTTTTATTTATTTTAGCTTAGGTTTAGGATTATTTTATTTTGTTTATTTTAGGTTTAGATTTTTTTTTTAGTTTTGGGTTTAGGTTTTATTTTTTATTTATTTTTTATTTTTTATTTTTGGTTTAAGTTTTATTTGGTTTTATTTTATTTATTTTAAGATTATTTTATTTTATTTTACATTTAGTTTTATTTTATTTAGGTTTTTTTATTTTTAGGTTTATTTTACTTTTTAGTTTAGTGCAGGTTTTTATTTATTTTATTTTAATTTAGTTTTTTTTTTTTTAGGTTTAGGTTTAGGTTTATGTTTTTAATTTATTTTATCTTTTAATTTTATTTAGTTTTAGGTTTATTTATTTAGGTTTTATTTAGCTTATGTATAGGTTTTTAGGTTTTTAGGGTTTATGGGTAGGGTTTGGGGTTTAGTGTTTAGGGTTGAGGATTTAGGGTTTAGGGTTTAGGGTTTAGGGTTATAGGTTTTAGGGTTTAAGGTTTAGGGTTTTGGGTTTAGGGTTTTAGGGTTTAGTGTTTTAGGTTTAGGGTTTAGGATTTTAGGGTTTAGGTTTTAGGTTTAAGATTTAGGGTTTTTTTATCAAAAAATTAGGAAAATTTTATTGCCACAAAGAAAAGGTACAAAGTCCTTAGAGGGGGCAAATCTCTTAGCTAATGCTCAAAGAACTACAAAAAGTCCTAAAGAGATAAGCCCCCTAAGAAATACAATAGTTAATGAAAGCAAGCAAAGGAAAATAGAAATAGTAATCCTGAAAGTCCATGTAAGCGGCAACAAACTTTGACTCCTTTTTTGACATGATCCACCATCAATAGTCTCCCAACACAGCAAGATGCTTTTAAAGGGATGAGAACAAATAATCAAATAATTAATCAAGCATAAAGAGTAAGAAAATAAAAGGAATAAGATAAAGAAAAGGCTCAGGCTCAGTTACAATCGTCTCAAGGAGCAACACTATATGAAAGCATCCAGACTTCAGGTGAAGGGTTACAATTACATATAGCTACCAGACAAAGGATGAAAGAGTGGGAAACATCAAGGCCATCATCGACGGCATACCTCTTGTAGCATCTTATCTAAGGATGATCATCACACGAACCTACATAAAACTTCAAACAACAAATATAACCTCCAAATACCCAGCACTCAGAGATATTAAGTTCAGTATAATAGATAAGGAGGTAAACCATCAAGATAACACTAGAGAGGAGCACCACCAAAGCCACCACCAAGAATGATAACAAAATCACTAGGAATAAACATCAGAATATGAGAAAAGCACTAAGCAGACAAGACAAAGGCAAAAGAAACACATAGGTGGTAGGATCCTCCATTAAAGGACATGCAAAGAGCCCAAAGCAATAGCCAATCTACAAGACTAATAGCAAGAGGGTTAGTAGCGAAAGGCAACCATCAAACAAGAAAGGAGAGGTTTAGCCAGCCTAGAATGAAAAATCCAGTGGGAAGAAACAGAAGAAAAGAATGATAGAAAGATAAGCGGTTCCAACATAGTCTCAAAGGAGCGGAAAATTATACCAAAATAAATACTCCTTTAACCAACGACCCAAACAACCAATAGCAAGCAAGGATGACCACCCATAAGCCACCATAATAGCCAAGGATCCAAGTCATGAAACCCAACCATCAGTAAAAAAGCCAACAATAGTCATCCAGTCACAAACATCAAAAATATCCATAGGCATAGAAAGCATCAATGACCACTAATCTAATCTAGGAAAGGAGAATCTAGTCAGAAAGATAGAGACAATAATAATGAGAAAAAAGAAAATGCCCATTAGGACCAAATACCATCCAACAAATAGAAATAGCAAAAAAAACCCATGAACCACCATCACCCAAGGCCAAAAAAATAGCCCACCCATAGTCTTGACACGGTTGAACAAAACCAAAACCAAAACCTCGTAATATAAGGGAGGACAAACCCATATTTAGAAGATATAATGATCCAATTACGTCCATCCTCAAACTCATCCAAACAAAAACAAAGTAAGGGTAAGAGCCAAAAAATAGTTCTCCAAGCTACAATAGCACAAATAGCCCTCAGGCACCCAATCCCTCTTAGTAGCAGGGGCAATAACCACATAAACATGGCTGCTAAAAGCCACAATCATTATCAAACCCCAGCAAGAAACCCACACCTAAACACATGAAAACCAAAGGACAAGAGTAGGTGAGAAGGGTAAAACTCATGAGAATGGACAAAAAGCACCATGAATAACCACCCTAATCAGCAAATAACTAGACAAGTCATCCAACCATACCATTCTAGAAAAACTTAGAAAATGACCACCAGAAAAGAGCGAGACCAAAGGTGTAACAAATCAGTGAGCAACACCTAGGAAGGGAAAAAACCCACATCAGGACAACACCGACAAACCAACTAGAAGTCAAGACAAACAAACTAGGTGTGAGAGATCTAACCAATAAAGAGAACCACATCAGGAAGACAAGCAAAACCAAGCCTCCACTTGACAAACACATCCACCAGTGTGGGAGAAAACAAACCAAACCAAAATTGTAGTAGAAAGCCAAAAAAGAAAAATAACCCAACCAATCAAAGATAGGAAGAACTCAAAGCGGAGAATAAAAATAGATTTAGGTGAAGAAGAAAACTCAAGACCAAACTAGTAGAGGAAATAACCAGTTCTAAGAAAAAAACACCATAGAAAGCCAAAGCCCAAAGGAGGAAGGAAAAGCTAAAAGCCTCTAAGGTAAGGCAATCCAGTTTATCTAGATTCACAAGACCCCTTAAAAGGAAAGGTGTATGTCATCATTAGAAAACATTTGCAAACAAGAAGACTTGGCAAAATCAGCAATTGCCTTCCTGTAAATATAAGAAATTGGAAAATCTAGGTTAGCAAGAAGACTCTAGTATGATTAAGCAAATAGAACACATCATTACCATGTGAATTAGATTTAAGTAAATCTAAAGAAGAGAACATCAACTTCAAACCAAATCTTATGAAAACCTTATTGTAAACAAATGGAAATTCCATGATGAAAACCTTTAAGTTCAGCAAAAAAATAGAATTAAGCTCTAAAGGGGTAGCAAAAGTAGAAATAACCTTGCCACCGTGATCTCTCAAAATCCCACCACAACCATAATAAAGAATTGAGCCATCGCCATGTTAACTTTAATGTAATGATAATTAGGTTTAATCAATATATAATTTTTTTGGGTAGGAGAGACATTACAAGGAGGAAGGTTAATCCCAAATTTCAAGGCCATAGACTTGTACCCATTAAAATTGGAGTGAGTAAGAAGATTAGCTTTGAAAAGAGACAAAATTTTATATTTGGATCTAGCAATGATACGATTATAATTCATAGGAATATTACAGTGCTTTACATCATTTCTATCCATCAAAATATACCAAAGAATAATAGCTAATGCAATTTTAACATGACCCTTAGAAGTATGAGAGAATCATGCTTCAAGGAGTTGCATAATAGAAAATGAACCATTAAAGTGGAAGTATTAAAAATATTATCATACCAGTTCCACATTCTAGCAGCAATAGGGCCATTCACAGAAACATGATCCACACTTTCAATGTGATAGCAATGGTGACATTTAGAGGGGAGTTGGAAACCTTTTTTCAAAAGAGTAGCATCCACAGGGATATAATGCTTAAGAATGCAAGTTAAGATCGAGAATGAAATAGGGATACTATTATTCCATATTTTAGTAAAAACCAAGGACTCTTGATATTTAAATCTAATAAAATGCCACACATCCTTAAAAACAAAATCTCCAGAAGAAGAAATTTTGAAAGAATTTTGTGGGTTCATTAGGGTGAGGGGAAAATTTTAAGGATTTTATTGATGATCACATTAGGGACAAGGTTATTCAATTGAGCCACATCCCAATTATTATTAATAATTAAGCATGAACCTTAAGCACCAGTGGAATGAGTATTGAGAGGGAATCAATAGAGCCGACCAGCCAATTGTCTTGCCAAAAAAATGAGGAACTAGAATTGATACCCCAGAAATTAAATTCTCGGCACTCCATTTGATACTACAAAGTCTTCTCCAAATAGGAGAATCCCAGATTTGAAAGCACTAATGAGGGGGTGTTTGCCCTGACAATATTTAGCATGCATAAACTTTGACCGTATCTTTATTTCTAAAGTTCCACTTTATTTTATAGGAAAAAATAATTGATAGAATCCTCTAAGGTTTTGCAACCCAAGCCACTTCATTATTAGTACCACAATAGTTATGCCAACTAGCCCAATGTAATCTTTTGGTAGATGTATTAGATCCCCAAAAGAATTTATTAAAAAAAACTTTTTAATAATAATAATGAGTAGGGACAATAGTAGACAAAAGATACATTGGAGAGCAAAGGGTACTTTTGATCGGGATAAGTCTAGCACCAAGGAGAGTAAATGAAATTCCCAAGGAGGATTTTCTTATTTACTTTAATAACTTAATCAAATAAAAAAGACCTTTTCATGCCTCTATATAAGAGTCCCCGATACTTGATAGGGAGATTTTCATAAAAGAAAGTAATATTTTATAACATTGATCTTAGATAAGGAGATAGAAGAGCTAGTAATAAAAAAACTTTTATTAGGATTAATATTCAAAACCACTCTCCCTACCAAAATGAATTAAGAACTTACATAATTTTTTAATGTAATGAGTGGAGGCATTGCAAAATATAATGAAATCATCGACAAAGCTAAGGTGAAAAAATGGAAACCCACCAATGGTTCTATAGAACATGTCAGGCATTAAACTAAACATATGCTCAAGACATCTAGAAAGATATTCCACTGCAATAATGAAAGAGCAAGAAAGAGGGTCACTTGCCTTAGCCCATGATAAGAGGAGAAAAACCATGCACTCACCATTAAAAGCATAGAAAACCAAGAATTCTCAATCCCATTCTTAATTAAAGCAATAAATTGATTAGAGAACTCAAATAAAATAAAATTTTATATAGGAAAACCCAACCAATATTATTGTAAGCTTTGGAAATGTCAAGCTTAAAAGCGGTTTCCACCAGTAAACTTTGGCATTCAAATCATGGATCATCTCTTGAGCTAAAAGTACATTATCAAAATGGATCTCCTTTAACAAAATCAATTTGATTGGGGAGATAATTTTAGGAGCAAGATACTCAATCTTTTAGCCAAAATCTTAAAGATAAGTTTTTTTTAAAAAAGAGTAAATGCTAATCGACTAAAATCACTCAAACTTGATTGTCTTTTTTTTAATTAAAATAATGGAGGTGCTAGCAAAATATTTGGGAAGGATATGACCCTTAAAATATCGAACTACTTTAATTAGTGTCTTTAATGACAATCCAACATTTTGGAAAAAAAGGGTAGTGTAACCATTAGGCTAAGAGTCTTTATTTATATTACAAAATATCAAAATTTCAATCTTAGAAGGTAAGGAAGAAAGCATATTGTTATCCTCATCGAAATAAAATTAGGAATAACTTAGGCCAAGAAATATCATCATCATAATAATCAACATTTTATTTGAAGCTCTTTATAAAAAGGAAACAAACTCAATAAGCTCCTTTTATCCATACACCAAACTCCATCATTAATTTTAATTTTATGAATATGGTTTATAGCTTTTTTTAACCATGACATGGAAATATTTGGTATTGTGATCTCCATTAGATCCATTTCATAGAAGCTTTTTTCTGCCAATAAGTCTTCTCCATATCTTGTAAACATGTCAACCTATCTTTAGCTTGAGCCAACATCTAAATTTTAGAAGGATCATTAACAACATGATCACCTCATTCTCCATTTTATTAATATAAAAGATTCTTAAAATAATGTTTATTCCACCAAGAAAGGCATTGTTTAAGTCTTTTAATTTGAACCACAATCTTCATCCCAAAATAGAGTCATCATGATGTAGAGGTTCTCCCCATTACTAGCAACAACATTGAAAAATCTATCATCCATAAGCCACATATTTTGGAAATGAAAAGGGATAGGGGAAGGATTTGGTAGCAAATTAACATTAATAAGCAAGGGAGAATTGTCGATAGGGTTAAGTGCTCCACATAAGTAATATGGAAAATATTAATCCATGGATGATTAAAAGAACCTATCAAGCCTTTTGCCTATATAATTATTCCATGTAAATTGAGACCCATAAAGCCAATGTGAGTAAGATGACATTTAAGGAGCATGTTATTAAAATCTTCCATAGAAAATAAGTTAGAGCATTTCCACAACAACATTGAGGAAGTAGAGAACTAAAATCTCTACAAACCAAGGAGCATCACAGAAGAAGAAAGACTAATAAGTTTCTCCCAAAGAATGCATCTACCATTTCTATTACAAGAAGCATAAATAAAGGAACCAAAATAGCTAAAATTATCATAAGTAGTCTTAACATTCACAACTTGGGATAAATCATCCAAAATCTACATAACATAGGGACTATTCCAAAAAAATCCAAATTTTACTAGAGTTAGCAAAAAAATTACTAAACCAATCATTCTAGCAACATAATAAATGTTAGAAGGAATAATAAATGGTTCCAAGATAGCGAAGGAAATGTTATGAGTACAAACTAAGTTTCTAATTCTATTTCTAAAGAGGGTATCAATCTCTCTCACATTCCAAATTAAGAAAGAAACCATTTATTTTTTGGGCAAGAGCCATATCTAGTAAATCGGCAAATTAGGAAGTTTGGTTTTAGAGTTTTATTTTTCTTTCTAAAAATAGTTTGGAACTTATTATTCATATCCACTACATCACCATCGAGAGATTGTTCAGGGTTGTTTTGGAGAAAATTTGCACATTTAAAGCATCATTGCAAGCCACTTCACCCTCTTCCAAATCCATATTAGGTTGAAATGTCAAAATAGAAATCAGTTCAACATTAGAAGAGGAGGTAGGAAAATGATTAGAGCCATTTAAAGCACAAGTGCCCAAGTCAGAATTAGAAGCCTTTTCATTAGTTTGCTCTCCATTCAAACCCTCATCTAGGATCACATTCTCATCAATTAATGGTGGCATAGAAGCAGGAATTGAATCATTTGAGACAAAATCATCATCCATAAGTTTCAAAAACATATTATTACCCATATTATTACCAATATCGAGGGCATTCAACTGTATAGAATCATTGAAGGGTAAGGCATCCTTATTAACATGGTGACATCCAAAAGCGCTTAAGAGCTAGCATTCTCCATAAATAGTGGGTGGATCAAGATAATGTCCCTTAGTTTCAGGTACAGAAATGTCCATAGGAGCAAAATTTTGTGCTTTAACCAAGGGCACCTTTAGGTTGGGATCCAAATTATTATTAACCAATTTTGGTTTCTTAAAGTGAGGGTGAACCACAAAACAATCTGAAAACCCATGACCATGAATTTTACAATGGGAACTAAAATAAGAAAATTCTCAAATTCCACTTTTGCAAATATCCATATTTCTCTAATCCTAGCCAAATTTCCTTAGGAAATTATTTAGTTATATCCAACCGACTAAAATAAGCAATAGAGGTGAGTATTAGAAGCGATGCTTGATAGAAGGGATGACCAGAACATAGCAAAAGAAATTCATGATTAATGAAATGGATGGATTAGGAAGAGAGATCAACAATAGGAGATTCCTCTAAATATCAAAAGAGGCATCCATTTGAACAATCTTATCTAACAATTGAAAAAATAAAATACAAGCGATGAGAAAAAACATGAGTAATCCAAATTGTTGGAAAATTTGGATCAATACATGATGGGGAATCGATCAATCGATAGAAAAATTCTAGAGTTTCAAGCTATGGAAGAAAGATCGAATATTCTACAAAGTAGGATGATGCAAAACAATTTACCACCAACAAAAATTCAAAAGGCATAACCCTTTCCACAACTGAATGAACACATTATGGGTACACCCAGGAAGGAAGTCAAAATAAGCTCGAGACTCATGCAATTAGCCTTACTAAGAACATCCTTGAATGATTTGAAGCTAATGATGGATTTAAGCTAGAAACTCCCAAAGAGCGAGAAAAAGCGAGCAGCGGATTATTGATTTCCACAGGAAGGAATTCACAACCATGATCAACAATGGCTCATGATAAGATAAGATGAATATTGATCAAACTTCCAAAATGGAACAACCAAAAATAGAAAAACCATAGAGGGATGCCTCCATAGGGGAAATAAATTTGCTAGAATGAAAGAGAAGATGCTCGAATGAATGGGTTTCATTTTATTTAGGGTTTAGGGTTTAGGGTTGTAAGTTTAGGGTTTAGGGTTTAGGGTTTAGTTAGTTAGGTTTAGGGTTTAGGGTTTTAGGTTTAGGGTTTAGTTTAGTTTAGTTTTGGTTTTAAGTTTAGGGTTTAGGTTTAGGGTTTAGGGTTTTAAAGTTTAGGTTTTAGGGTTTAGGGTTTAGGGTTAGGGTTAAAGTTTAGGTTTTCGGGCTAGTTTAGGGTTTAGGGTTTTTTAGTATTTTTTAGGGTTTAGGGTTTAGGGTTAGTTTTATGGTTTAGGGTTAAGATTTATAATTTAGGATTTAGGGTTTAGTTTAGGTTTAGGTTTTAATTAAAGTAAATAGGTTTAGGTTTATTTAGTTTATTTTGATTTAATTTAGTTTATTTTATTTTTATTTTTATTTAGATTTATTTATTTTTTATTTGTTTAGTTTATTTATTTTAGTTTAGGTTTTTTTTATTTTTTTTTTTTTTTAGTTTAGGTTTAGGTTTGTATTTTTTTTTAGTTTTTTATTTTTTATTTTTTAGGTTTAGGTTTTATTTTTTATTTTAGTTTTAGGTTTAGGTTTTATTTTATTTTTTTAGGTTTATGTTTTAGGTTTTATTTTTGGTTTATTTTTAGGTTAGGTTTAGGTTTATTTTATTTCATTTAAGTTAGGGTTTAGGTTTAGTTTATTTTAGGTTTAGGTTTAGTTTAAGTTTATGTTTATTTTATTTTGTTTATTTTAGGTTTAGTTTCTCTTTCTAGTTTAGGGTTTTGGTTTTATTTTTTATTTTTTTTGGTTTATTTTTTTTAGGTTTAGGTTTTATTTAGTTTATATTTTATTTAGGGTTTTATGCCACCATCCTTCAAGATCTTTGATGGTAGTGGGAACCAACGATAATATTGCACACTTTAGAAGTATTTGCAACAGTGGGTAATGCACTCCTCTTCCTCCTTTTGTTAGCGTCATAGGTGTTGCATTTGATTGATATGCGCAAATTTGGTGAAGACTTTTATTGAGTTTAAGCACCTCTTCATCAAGAGGTTTGCTGGAGCTTAGGAGAGGGTGATTGTAGGTGACCTCATTGAAGAGAAATAGAAACTTAATGAGTCCCTTTTTGATTACATTCTCGGGTGGCTGCTGAGCATGAAATGATAGTTGTCCGAATAGCATGCCATTGAGATTCTTCTCAAAAATATCCATGGCTCGGTTGCTTTCATGCTTAAGGGCTTTATGATCAAAACATTTGAGAATTAATCAACAAGGCAGCTAACCTACAAGAGGAAGCCAAGCAGTTGCCCTCTTTCGACCAATCATCTCGGCCCAAGTCATAGAAGTTGTTCGAGAAGTAGCCAGGGATAGTTGTGTTAGTGGATAGAGATCTTGAGTTCAATGAGAGACTACAAACTGCCTCCTTTGCCACCTCCTCTTCCACCACCTCGACCATCATACCACCCTTGACCACAATGACCATTTCCACCACCTCGGCCCTAGGTGATATTCAATCCATCATCAGTGCTACTTTCCACCCTCTTTCAAATAGATTGAATAAGCCATATTCATTCAAGAGGAGATTAGGAAAATCTTTAAGAATCTCTTAAAGAAACTTGACTTTTAGTTACCAAAGCCTAAGAGGTGAGGAAGTGGGCAAGAGCAATGATCTTAGCTATTGCCCTACCATGTTAAGCCATGTCTTAGAGGATTGTGTCACTTTTAAGGACTAGCTTGAGCAGCTATAAGTTGAGCCATAGTTATCCCTAAGAATACTTATTAGGACAACCATAGTTAGAGTAATCCTTGGGGATACTTGTGATCCTCTTAAGACTAAAGAAGGTTAGGATATCTCCCTATCCCAAACCTCTAAGAAGATCATTTCTAAGATCAAGAAGCTTTCCTTGCAGGTGCCTAAAGTAGCTCAAACCTCCAACACCAAGGAAGGTTTGCTAGTTGCAAAATAACTCAGGAGGATGACAACCCGGTAGTAATAGCACCATACTTTCGGGATAGTCAGTAGCATACTTGTCAGTCAGTACTCCCTCCATTGCGGCTACCACCTCTTCTACTAGCTCTTCTTGTCGCGGAGAATGTTGTATCTGGATAAGGGCACTAAATTCCTTACTCCTCTTGCTTTACTTGATTTATTATGTACCTCCACAAAAGAAATTAATGAAGAAGGGATTCTACTTATATATTCTACTTCTATGCTCTTGATTTTATTCCTATTGAAAGCTCTTTGAGTCTAAATAAAAAGAATAGCTCTAGTAGTTTTGATTCTTTCTTTTCTGATTCAGAGTTATACTATCTTTCTTTGAATCAATCAGGTTCACCTCTTGAGATTGACTTGGAGTCAACTTACTCTGAGGATCCCATAGAAGAAGCTGATGCCCAATGAGAAGGTAGAACTTTCCACAAGCTCATCATTCCAAGAAGTCACTGAAGTCAATCTACACAGTGGCAAAGTTCTACCTCTTAGGGTAGCACCTCAAGATAAGTGTAAGCAAGTCATTGGTTTTAGTGAGCAGATAGCCCCTCCATAGGATACTCCACCCATGGATATGCTTGTGGAGGACCAAAGTTGATTACAATGTCCTAACTCACCTTAGAAAGTTTCTAGCTAAGTTAAGCATATATGACACCCTTGTCTTATCCAAAGAGATGAGGGAATCTCTAATCAAGGCCTTGATCTAGAGATATGCCTAGCTTAGCTGACTGCTACTTAAGAGGAGGCTTGCCACTCGAAGGACATCTTAGGGGTTACATTCAATGATGAAGACTTACTCAGGATGACCGGGCAGCCTCTTTACATTGGATGTTGGCGGTTACATATCGAGTTCTGACCACGGTGTATTAGTCAACATTATGAGTCTTTGCCTACTTGAGGATCAACATCTCCAAACTCCAAAAGAAAGGATGATGTTAAAAGGATTCAATGAACAAGGTGAGAGGGCCTTGTGGTGTTTATTTTTGGATGTATGTGGGGGGGGGGGGTACTTTTTTGGTGATGGATACAACATTGAGGTATGATGTGCAATCTTGAAAGATAGAGGCATCACCCTATAATGGACTAATCACAGTAATAAGGACTCTAAGGCATGATGGGTCTTGAATGTACTAGAGATTTTCCCTACTTTACATGAATGAATAAAATAGTGTTTATATTAAACTTGGTTCTTAAGTTCCCTATGGAGGCAAGCCTCCATAGTTAATTAGTTCTCAGAAAATGAAATTTCTATAGATCATTCCTGATTAAAGTAGACAATATCATGTCCAAAGATTTCAAGGTTAGACTATCAAAGGTTTGGTTGTATTTGGAAAATTAATTAGGAAAGTTCAAGGAGAAGACTTATTTTTGGAATCTAAATGAAATAAGTAGGAAATGCTCATGATACTAGGAAGCCTAGTGAGCATTTTAATCTATCTTATGGTTGGGCTTTATAATTGTGAAGTTGAGGAGATTTATATGTTTTGAGTTGAAATTTAATTAGATTACTAGGGCTTATAATCCACCAACACAAGGTTGTGGGAATGCCTAGAAGGATTTATGCTCATAGAAGAAAATAGCTACCTGGATCTTAAATATAGGGAGCTTTAGTACTAGCTAAAACACAACCTAAATCTAAGCGATAAGTGGACATAAGGGTTTACCTCCACAAGAGAATAAATTGTCCGACTTACTTATAACCACCAGAGTGACCCATTAACTCCTCCTATGATTTTAAAACCATGTAGCCCAATCTTATGAATTGCAAGATAGCTATAGTTATTTAATTAGAAAGAGACTAAAGTCTAAACACACTCCTAAGAGACTAGACCATGCATGGTATGAGCATATGACTTAATCTATAGATGCAAAATCTTTTCAAATTTTATTTCATTTTAGACATCATTTTGAGAGTGTTTAGGATTTCTTATGCCTAAATGCATGATTAAATAGGTTATGGGTCAAATCGGCTAGAAGAAGTTATTCTCCACCATAAGGGATGCCCTCATCAAGCATTCCTTTATCATGCAAGGATGGAGATCCTTCATGTTCAAGGGAGAAATAATATGCATGCATGATGTGAAACATACAACCATATAACTAAGAGGTTGCTAAATCTTTTAATTATCTTATTTATGTCTTAGGCTTTATGATGAGGTTATGAGTTATTTAAAATTTATTTATGAGTGATTAGTTGGGTAGAAAAGTTATTTTTATCCTAAGAGCCTAATCATATCAAGCACACATTAAAGCCTTAATCATTTAAAAAACTATGAAAAGCATGCCATCTAATGCACAATGTAAACATAACATCAAACAATTATATAAACTATCATAAAAGAATAAAATCTTGGTGTGTGGTACAAGCCAAGAGAGAAAAGATGGGTAGCAGCTCTACCCTTATATAACTTGGAGTATGAAAGAATAATTATAATTGTATTAAATGCTATTAGGGTCTTCTTTCTTCATATCTCCAATTCTGATTTGGTTCTTCTTTGATTTGGATGGTGCTTGCTTCAAAGGCATCACAGGCACCCAGGCAAAAGCCTTCTAGCCTTGCTCATCCTAATCTCCCATAGCACTAATCTAATTCATATTGCAAAATTACATTTATGTGGGAAAAGTAAATCTACACACAAAAATAGAGGTTAGCTAAATATACATATAATCCCAAGCGGTTGTATTTATAATTTGGACTTAGCACTCTACATGGTAACTAAGCCCAATGTCTAACTTGGATTATGATTAAGGATTTAAGCAACCTACTAAAAGAGCATTCACATTTATTTTTAAGCATCCCTTAAGCATAATCCCCTACAAAAATATGATTAGGCTAATATTGGCCTATCATCGTCTAAAGCATACACCCTTACATCAATCTAGAATAATACATCATAAAATAAAACATACATCATATCATACACCATCTAAGTTAGAGCTAGAAGTGGTGACTTAATTCTAATGTGTATGTATTAAGGCTTGTATGGTAAGTCTTGTTAGGCATTAGTGTTGTATTTTCTAAGTATAGAAGGATTCAATTTAACATGAAAGGTTGATTTCACTTGAAGTAGTTTAATTGATTTGAGAATTTAAATTTGTGTTTTCTTTTATTTCATTTGATTACACATAGCAACTAAGTGTTATAGAGAGAGGAAAAGAGGATTTCTCACTTTCATCCCTACCTTAAGTCACTTTCTAAAGTATATTAATTTGATTTAGTTCTCTTTAGTGAATGGCTTATTAAATGATTTAATTAATCATAAGTTTAGGTTCACTTTCAATAATCCTATCAAAATGAAGGTATCTTAAGTTTAATTTAATTGAATTACTACCACATGACATATATTAAATCATTCTTTTCCATCACATGTAACATGCATATGATTTAATTCTAAGTGTATCTATACATGTAACATATTTTAGCACACTTAAATGATTAATTTATGTGTATATTTAGAATATATATTTTATTTGATTGAATTATTTAACCATTTTTATTTAAAACTTTATCCAAATTCTTATACATAAAGGACATAAGAATGAAATTAAATAGACATGTGCCATTGTTAAACCAATGAAGTGAGGTAGTCAAAATGACCTCCTTAGAGCTAGCTAAAGCCTCATATTCTCGGGATGTCTAGACTATATACCCATTTGCATTCAAACATATATGCAAATTTGTATACATGAACATGAACATAAGCTCCAAATCATTTGGATAATTAATTCAACCACTTAGTCAATTATGAATGCATGCAATTTTAATGTAAAATGGGATTTTCATTAACTAATCACATATACATATACATGTACAAAAAATATAGGCAAGTATGTGTCATTTGTTAAACTAGGGAATTGAGGTAATCAAATGACCTCCTTGGGGCTAACTAAAGCCTCATATTCTGGGATGTCTATATACTTGCTTTTCTTGACACACATGGATGTATACATAAATGAGGAAAGAAAACCATGCAAAGATTGTATATATTTTTTGATTGAATCATTTATATATATGAATTAAAGTTCTATCAAATTCTAATGTTGAAATACATAAGAATGAAATCAAATGGGTGTGCCATTGTTAAACCAGGGAAGTGAGGTATTCAAATGACCTCCTTGAGGCTAGCTAAAGCTCGTGTTCCAGGATGTCGGACTATATACCCATTACCATTCAATCTTATATAAATCAACACATGAATAGAGGAAAAGAACTCAACATTCATACACTTAAGCTATAAGCACATGCATTTCTTATGTATTTATAACTAGCATCATAACACATATTATTATTCATTTATAAGCTTTTGAAAAATACATTTGGATTTAATAGTGATAATAGCCATGCATATATTAAATTAAATCAACACATGCAAACATAAAGGAAATCTATTTTATTTTTCTTGATTTTGAAAAGATGGATGCATGAATTCAAAGACATACCAAATTTAACATGATTTGAAAGAGGACAATCAAATATAAGCATGTGATTCATTCAACCAACTAGTTCTTAAGGACAATCAAATCAAATAAGATTATTTAAAGCGAAGGAAAGCTTCTTTATTAAATAAGTTTTGGATTTGATTTGATTTAAAGAGGAGAAGAGAAATCATCACTTGATGTTTTAAACTCATTCTCACATTAGTGATTTGATTTAATTTAAGGAACTATAATTAAGTTGATTTTATGGGTTAATTAAGTTGAACCTTTAAATAGATGAATTAATTACCCTTACCTATGTCACTTTAAAGTAGTTAACTATATAATTATGAGCCAACATGATATGCATTGAAAATAAACTTGGAATGATCTTAGGTAATAAAAGGGCCTAATGCAATTTGCTCATGATTAATAGTTAGATTAAGGGACTTAATTAATTACTCTTATGGTTTTCCACACATGTGGACTAACCATAATTTCATTAAACTCCTTTAGGTTATTAAACACCTAAAGATCTACCCCATGATTTAATTAATTGGGTGATGTGATTATGATTTCAATTTAAGTGATTTAATTAATTAGTTAAATCTTAATTAATTTCATTTTAAAAGTGTGAAATGAACTTAGGGAAAGGGGTCCCAACCTATTCCTTAGTTCACTTACTGAACAATGATTAATAAATTAATTAACCAATTTATTACTATTCATTTGGATTAATTAATCATTAATTAACTTAAAAGTAGTTAAGGTTTAATTAGTCAATTTTCCAAATTAAGTGAGCAATAAATCCAAGAAAATTGGAGGTTAGAGGTCATCCCATTAAATTAACCAATAAAATTTGGGATTAATTGCTCAAGTAATTAAAGAGTAATTAAGCTAATTAATTTTGTAATTAAATCTTAATTACTATTCAAAATTAGTTAAGATCATTTTTAATTAATTTGCCTCCTAAATAGCTTTAAAATGAGTATTTACTTGCATTTTTTATTTTCTATGATTTTTTATGATTTTTAGAATTTTTTAGGCATTAAAATGATTAATTAAGCCTAATTAAAGTCAATCCTATTGGCACATGTGGTGCTAATGTGGCATTCTTTTTGATGTGGCGTGGGATTGGTTACTTAAAACTTATCCAACTTAGTGTGATTAATTGCTTTCTTGTCGACATCCTATGATTGGATAGATTAATCCCATAGCTTAATAAGATTAAATCAATATCCATCTAGCAATCTAACCATGATTGTCCATTTTATTCATGCAAAATGGGCTTACATGATCTAACATCCATGAGTGAGGGAGAATGGAGTTTGTTTGCTTTGTTTGTCACTTTATCCAAGCTTACCGAGCTCCCATATCAACTCTAAAGGATCCCACACCTTCCGCGACATTGATCTAGGGGATCCAGCGGTCAAGATTACATGAGTTACAAGTTTTCTTTAAAGCTCAACCCATTTTGCCCTGGGATAGGTTTGGAAGCATACCTCATTAGATCTCAAGACTAGCTACTCGAAGGATTAAGGAAGCTTCATCTAGTGGAGATGAAGCCCTACTGAGAAGCAATTAGATCAATTCCTTGACATTCGCTCTGAAGGCCATGAACCAATGATCTGGAGCTCAGCTTTGATCAAAGTCCCACCTCTGATGCTCTGGAAGCTTGGGAGATGATTCATTTTTGCTCAACGAGGCCTAGGGAAGGTGCGTGCAAAGTTAATTTGAGTTTGATGGAAAAATGGGGAAGTTATGTCAAAAATGGGAGTGTCTATTTTGAGATGGACGGGAATGGCATTTTGATCAAGGAATGAGCTTGGGAGCTTAGGGAATGGCTCTAGCTGGCTCATCTTGGGTAGCTAGCTCGAGGAATGATTTTGTATGTGTGTAATGAGGGGTGTATACCCCTTTCATCATGATTGGATGGTGGATTGGGTTTGGCTTCTAGTGGCCATCCAACCATCTTAGAGTCATGGTGGGTGGTGAGGAGAGGTGAGTTGGCTTGGTTGGTTGAAGGTGTGGACAGCTAAGGAGGAATTATGGGTGTCTATGGATTTCAAATGCTCCAATGGGGAGGGTGAGGTGATGTCACCTCCCATGGGTCATAGCAACAACCCATTGGTTGATTAGGCGGTGTCCTAGGTGCTAGGTGGACCAGGAATACAAGTGTCCAATGGAAATGACCACTGGTTGATTTGTCTCATGTGATGCCCTTGATCAAGGTAGAATGATCATTTGGCATTAGATTTGATTTGGTCATATGATTTAAGGGGTTAGCCAAATTTCAAGTCAATTGGAGTCGATTTGTTTAGGTTTAGCTCAATTTGACTCATTTAGGTCAAGTGGGAGGTTGGGTCAAGTTGACCAATTGGTCAAGTGGGTCAATCAAGGGTTGGGTCAAGTTCATATGATCATTTGGGATGTTTTGGTTCAATTGGTTTGGTTTTGGCTTAGATTTGATTTTGGCACGTTTGAATTCATTTGGGTCAAATGGATTAAGTTAACCAATTTGACCAAATTGGCAAAATTGGCTTGGGTGAAGGGTTGGGTTTAGTTGACCAATTGAAGATGATTGTAGGCTTTAGTTTCAATTAATTTGGTTTTAGTTTTGATTTAGTTCAACTTGAACCATTAGATCAATTTAAGCTAAGTAGGTCAATTGGGTTCAATTGTGTTCAATCATGGCTTTGGTCAAGTTCAACAATCAATTTAGAATGAACTTGAGCCATTGGTTACAATCAATTTGGTTTATATTTTAATTTGACTCAAATTATTCTTTTAGGTCAGTTTGGGTCAACTTGGGTCAAGAGAGGGTTTGGTTTGACTCAATTGAAGGTCAAGTCATATTCAAATATTGATTTTGATTTGGTATGAATCATTGGTTTCAAGGGATTTGGCTTAGGTTGCAATTTGGCTAGTTTGGGTTCATATGGGTTAAGGGTTGACTTGGTCAAATGTTCAAGTTGGCTTGGTTTGAATTTATGATAATTGATCAACTAGGGTGATCAACAATCATGATGGGAGGTTTTATTGGCTTGGTTCAATCCAATTTGGTAGGAACTTGGCTCAAATATGTCAAATTGTCCACTTTGGGTCAAGTGGACCAATTGGGTTTAGTTGGCTTGATTTTGGGTTGAGTTTATATATGGATTTGGGATTGATATATAAATTCAATTGCTTGGGTTCAAATGGGTTTTGGTTCATTTGAACATTTCAAGTCAAAAGGGTTAAGTTTGACTTGGGGTTGATTTTGTTTGGCTTGATGATTGTAGATTTCATTTATATTTGTAATATGATTGAAGGTATGATTGATTCATGAGAAAATCAATTGAATTTGGGTTTTGGAATGAAGGAATTTGGCTAAGCCATGGAGTTGGGTCATGTGGCTTGGATTTTGATTTATTTGGTTTGATTTAGTTTTGATTTAAATGTATATTTCATTTAAATTTGCGAAGATGATTGAAAATATGATTGATTTATAAGAAAATCAATTGAGTTTGACTTGATTTGGATTAAGATTTAGCTAGGTCCATGGGATAGGTCATATGGCTTAGGAAGGGGTTTGATATAATTTGATTTAGTTTTGATCATTTGAATGTAGATTTGATTTATATTTAGAAAGATGATTGAAGATATAAATTGATTATGAGAAAATCAATTGATTTTGTATTAATATTTGGCTAAGTCCATGGGATAGGTCATATGGCATAAGAAGGGTTACAAGTTTGGATTTGATCATGGGCTTCAATCATTTGGTTTTGGAATTTTGGTTTGGATTTTGATTTGAATTTGATGTTTGAATTGAACTTGAGGTTTGGCTTGAGAAGGTGAACATGGATTGGATTTGGGTTGTAGGGTAGGTTGATTATCTTAATCCTTAAGGCATAACCTAATCATATGGTTAACTCTTCTAAGTCTTTAGGCTTAGGTTAAGTGTTTACCTAATTGTTAGAAGTGTCTTATGACTAGGAAATCTTAGTGTCTAGAAGACTCCTAAGTCTAAGATGGGAAGATTGAATTTGCACTCCGAAAGTGAGGTCAATAGGCCTTAGGCTCCATAGTGTTGCCCTTGGAGATAGATGATTGGAAGACCGAAGCCAAGTTTCACATTATAGACTTGGATACATCTTTCAAAGCTTTGCTTGGGAGACCATCATACATGAGAACAACATAGTTCCATCCTCTCTACATCAATGTATGAAGTTCATGAGAGGTGGGATCATCTATTGTGTCAAAGGAGATCTAAAGCCATTTACAATTCTTGAGGTCGGCATATATGAGGATGCGGCTTACTACTTCCCTCAAAATCAACAAGTATATTCTCATAAACTTGGCCAAAGTTTAAAAATATAAGAAAAAGAAAAAAATAAAAAGAAAGAAAAAAAAGAAAAGAAAGAAAATGAAAAAAAAATAAAGGGAGCATAAATAGACTTGGAGGAGGAAGTGGAGACATTAGATTCAACCAGTTCTTTACTCCATTAACATATGGGTAGAAGACTTGACCTCCACCGGGTGGGGAAGTCCAGGGGTGGAAAACCTCTTATTGTCCACTAGAAGATATGTCCCATTCTAGGGTACACACTATCCATATAGACTTAGAATCTAGTTCTTAGGATGAGCCATATATTGTTAGCATGCCAGCCAGCTCTTCTTAGTAGTAAATTCCCTTGGAGCTGATACTTGAGCTAGACAGTGATGAAGATCGGGCTCCAGAGCAAAGCATAAGTGCATCCAAGTATATATGTGAAATAGTTAGAAATCAATTGAAAACCTTAGCTCGAACCCCACTTTCCTCTCAAAAACCTAAAGGTTTGGTAGTTAAGGAAGCCCCTAAGTTATCCATAGGTTTGAAGACTCAGAGGTTCTTTCTGTGAGCATCATCCTCAAGTCAAGAAGTTAATGTAGAACTTAAGAATAATTCATATAAAGATTTAATAGAATTATCATTTAATTGGTACTTGCCTTGTGTTAATAATTTAGCAAAGAAAGGGTTAATCCCACATACTTGGTCAAAGCACGAGTCGGACTACTTGAAAGAATATGGAAGAACAAATGCAAAGCTATCAATCAAGATCGAGACTAGGATTATGCAGTGTGATTGTCATGATGGCGATTACTACTTAGTCATCACCAATCATTTAGAATATGATATGTTCTTTTCAAATCATATTAACTTATATGAGGAGATGTTCTTAGAGACTTTAGATGATCCAGATGATTTTGAAGTTGAAGATGCACCACCAGAGTTCGAAGAAGTGATCAAGTTAACCATCGATGAGCTCTAGGAAATTAACTTAGGAACTAAAGAAGATCCACGCCCGACATATATCAGTTCTTTGTTGAAAGAAATTGAAACCAACGACTTAGTTAAGCTATTGATTGAGTTTAAGGACTAGTTTGCATGGAGTTATGAAGAGGTTCCTGGATTGCCTTCTGATGTAGTAGTACATAAACTAGTAATAGAGCCTACACCCCTAAAGCTCCTAGATGTATGCGATTAGACATAGAACAATAAGTCATTTATGAAGTTAAGAAATTGATCGATGTTGGCTTCATCTAGGAAGAAAAATACCCTACCTGGTTAGCCAACGTTGTCCCAGTTAAGAAAAAGAATGGCCAAATTCACATATGCATTGATTTTATAGATTTAAATAAGGGATGTCCAAAAGATGAATTTCCACTACCAATCTCTGGATTGCCTCATCTCATGTAGTCTTATCTTTCATGGATGGCTCATCTAGATATAACCAAATAACTATGGCGATAAATATTACTTTGATCAAAATCTATTGCTATAAGATCATTCCTTTTAGCCTTAAAAATGCTGGTGTTACATACTAGCAAGCTATGACTCAAATCTTCATTGAACTCATTCATCATCAAGTTGAGTGCTATGTCGATGATCTCATAGTCAAAAGTAGAGAAAAGAAAGACCATCTCTTTGACTTGAGAGTTATTTTTGAATAGTTAAGATAATTTAACCTCAAAATGAACCCCCTGAAGTATGCATTCAGAGTAGCTTTAGGGAAATTTTTTTGGGTTTATTGTCGACACGATCAAAAAATTAGAAGATAAGAAATTGAAATTCCACCCCCTAAAAGTTTAACTCAACTCAGATCATTCCAAGTGTGGTTGATGTTTCTAAGTTGCTTTATATCCAACTTATCATAAAGATGTCAACCAATCTTAGCACTTGTCAAAAAGGATGCCAAGTTTAAGTGGGATGACAAGTGTGAGCATGCCATCGAAGACATCAAGCATTACCTGATGACATTACCTATTCTAGTAGCCCCTATCCCTCGTAAGGTGCTCATACTTTACACTATTGTGTTAGATGACTCCCTTGGTGCGTTGTTAGCCCAAATAATGATGAAGGAAGGAAAATGCACTATACTTTCTTAGTCATCTAATCCCTATTAGGCTAATTATCCACCCATTGAAGCATTGCTTTAATCTTTGCATCCCAAAGCACTACATGCTTCCTCATAAGGTAAACTTAATCTCTAGGATCAATCCACTATAGTACCTCATGACACAATCAACACTATCTGGATGCCTGGCATGATGGTCCATGATCCTCTCATAATTTGACATTACCTTCATACCCCTCTTTACGGTGAAAGGACAAGCACTAGCAGATTTTTTAGCGGCACACTCACTTCCTACTGACTCTCTGCTTAGTGATGATCTCTCCGATGAACAAATCATGTACTTAAGGGATGCTAGCATTCACCATTGGGAGATGTACTTTAATGGTGTAGCTTCCTCTCAAAGAGGAGAAGAACCATAATCTACTACTCCAAAAAAGGCAGGGGTAGGAATAGTTCTCTTAACTCTAGACCGCGATGAGATGAGATTCTCATATCATCTATCTAATCCTTGCACCAATACAAGGCATATGAGGATTTTAGTCTAGAGTTAGCCTCTAATCATCGAACATCAACATCTTTAGGATTCTCACTAGTTATCAACCAAATAGCGGGTCTATAAGGTTATAAAGCCCAAGCTCCATCACTACCACATACACCATAGAGTTATTGTCTAAATCCTAGGTTACCATTTATAAGATTCTTCGAGGAGAGAACATCATAGCATATTCTTTAAAGCTTGCCAAGGGTTGGCATGTTGAGGATGAGTCTATCAATAAAGTCCAAAATGGAGAAGTCTTATCCCTTATTGATATTGTACTCATCAAAAGTACTATCTTGAAGGAGGTTTCCATTGCCAAGAAGGATGATGAGTTAGATTACCAAATAAAGACAAACTACCTCATAAGTCTCAATCCCATCAAATAAAGCATAGAGCACTTTCTTATGCTCTTGTGGATGGTGTCTTGTATCTGGTCTTTTGATCATATGTGGTTACATTATTTAGACAAGCATAAAGCCCATAAGATCATGACCAAGGTAAACTGATTATGTGGAGCTAATAATCAAAGAAGATGAAAGCCAAGATCAAGAGATTAGGATACTACTGGCCATCGATGATCAAAGATTGCATGGATATGGCTAGATGCCACCAATGTCAAATACATGGTGTGGTCATACAACATTCTACATATTACATTGGCCTCTTGGACATTCAAGTGTTGGGGTACCGACATAGTGATTCGATTGATCCTTCTTTTCTAAGGGTCATTGGTTCATCTTAGCTTCTACTTACTACTTTTCCAAATAGGCAAAGGTGATTTGTCGAGAGGTTAGCTCAACATCTAGTTTTTTAAGAACCATATATATATAGGTTGAAGTGCCTCGATAATTTATATCGATAATGGCGCATTCAATAGCACCAAGATCAATAAGTTTTCTCAAAGACATAACATAGATTAGAGATATTCTACCATCAATACCCAGGGAAAATGGCTTAGAAGCCTTCAACAAAACTCTCATCCAAATCTTGAAGAAGACACTCAACAATAACAAATAGTGGTGAGCATAGTTGAAGCCTTCTACTTACTTCACATATAGAACTCCAACTCGTCTACTCCTTTCTCCTTGTATGGGTCCAAAGCCATTCTACCATTAAGTCCAATGCCCATCACTAAGGATAGTTGTGGGTAGCAGATCACAACAAAATAGAATGTAAAGTTCGGTTAGAAGAGAGATGCTACTGGGCATGCCAAAACCTTGAGTTGTATAAAGCTAAAATGATTCAAGCTCACATAAGTTGGTCCATCTTAGAGCATTTCAAGTAGGAGAGCTTATTTTAGTTCTAAGGAGGATTGTTGATTGTAATATATGGAGGCAAGTTTGAACCCACTTGGGAAGGCCCATTTTCCATAGAGAATGCTAGGAGGATCTTATCCTTATTTATCATAAGGAGAGCACTAGTGCTTCCAATCAACTCTACTTAAAGAAATATTATAAATCATGTTTGAAAATAATTATCATTAATGAAAATTCCATTTTGAATTCAATCTCTTCCATGTTGAAAGTATTCTTGTTTGCAGATCTGCCATGATGTGTTTAGGGGAGGTGTAAGGAACCCGTACAAAATCCCATCCTTTATTTACACAACACACACAAACTACACACATATAAAACAAATACATATCTTTTATCTCGGACTACTGTTGAGATAATGCCTCCCAACACTCACTGGTGGCTCTAGGTGGGGTTGATGTCTTTTGTGTGTCACCCTAGTGGTCTTCTTACTTTGGAGGATGTAAATCTTCTACACTTTCCTTCCTTACTTGGCCCACCATGAGTGCTTGTTAGTTTGGTAGGCCTTAGGTGGAAGCTACCTCATGTTGGCTTCATTTAAGAGGATGTGAGTCTACTATTAATTCTTCTTGGATTAGCCTTCATGAATTGATTAGGTCGAGTAGAGGTTTAGGATAAGTCCCTTAGTTGCTCCTTCCCTCCTGGTTGCTTCAAGTCTAGGTCCAATTTTTCCTCAGGGATCCCCGCATAGTAGTCACTCTATGTCAAATAGCATATATCCCATCGATGACAGACTATCCGTTGATCGGCATAAAGTTGTAAGCCTTCACTTTCTTTCTAGATTGATCATTGGACCAGCACTTTAGGTTGTTTTGTTCTACTATGCTGATGGATACACCACTAATGCTCATGGATAAACCATAGGTTGGTTGGTTCGCACCTTAGGATACACCACTCATGGCGGTGTAAGTCACTATGCTTTCTCCTTGAGTTGGCAACTATACACCTATAAGCTTTCTTTTCCAAGGCTCAAAATAATGCCCCTAGGAGGACACCCAGCTTTCTTTTCCATGCGCCTCCATGGGCACTATATTTGGATCACATCCTTTGCAACCCCATTTAGACACTACTCAGTTACTATCAAATTGGACAGTTCCCCTTCCCCAGTAACCACCACTTGGTTGGAGAATTCATCATGTGGATGTACATTCTCTCTTGGTCCATAAATAGGTCAAGGTCGACATAGCCCCATTTAGTGTGGTCCCTTGCACACCAACAAGGTCCATGCAAATATATAAACAAAATATATATTCACTTGTGGATTAGTAGGACATCCCTAGCGGTACCTTTTCCCAAGCAGACATCCTATCTTTTGGGTAGTGTCAGCAAAACTTCTTATAAAAAATTTCCTGACTACTCTTGAGTTGATATAAGTCCCCTACAGCATTCACTTAGTAGTCGCTCCTATGTTAGGTTTGATTTTTTGTGCCACCAACAAGTCAACCTAGTTGTTCCTTATTTTAAAGATGTAAGTCTGCTATGCCTTTTTCCTAGCATAGTCATTGCACACTAAAAGGAAACCCCTTAGGTTGGCTAGCTCTACCCCATGGCCAATAAACTATCTCTTTGGATTTGTAAATCTGAGATAGGATAAGTCTGATATAGCCCCTTCTTAGTGGGTCCAATGCATACCGACATGGTCCATAAATTAAATCTATCAAATTTGATTGAGCTCACATCCCTAGTGGATATGCCCTTTCAAAATCAAACTAAACCAAACAAACCATATCATATCAAATTATAATAAAATTAATCGACTACTTTTGAGTTATCATAAGTCCCCAGCGACATTCACGTAGAAGTCGCTCTAGGCCAGGTTCGATTTCTTGTGCATCCAACAGGTCACCCTAGTGGTTGTTCCTTGCTTTGGAAGATGGAAGTCTACTAAGCCTTCTTCCCAGCATAACTATTGCATACCAAAAGGCAACCCCTTAGATTAGCTAGCTCTACTCCACAGCCGGTAGACTATCCATTTGGATTTGTAAACTTGAGATAGGTCAAGGTTGATATAGCGCCTTATTTGTGAGTCCATTGTACACTTACATGGTCCATACATTAACTTTAAATTAAATCTAATTTTCCATGGGTTAAATCACCCTTCTCCCTGGAAAATCATATATAAATAAGTCAATCAAATAAATCAAATTCAAAACCAACCTCTCCATGGAGCCAAAATAAACTCCCTCAATGAGTCTAAATCAAAGAAATCCAACTCTTATTCCCCAGTGGATACATCCCAAACAAATCTATGAAATCAAACTCAAATCCCAATCCCATGGATATCACTTCCCTAGTGGAAGGTTCATACGATCCCAGACTCAAGCCCATATCTTTGGTAGATATGCCTCCACATTAAATTAAAACAAAAAATTAAAGTTGATTTGATCTTAATCCACGGTAGATTATAGATTCTTATCGGAATCTTCTTTCCACAAGTCATATAATCAAATCAAATTCAAACCTTATCCCCAACATTTTCTTCTTCTAATCCCTCATAGATCCCATGTCATGTCCAATGCATGTGTGATCCCATAGCAGATCTCCCTCCACATCCTTAACATGGAATTCTCATCAAATCTTCTTTTTTCTTTTATGTCAACCTTTAGTACTTCAACAAAAGCATAACAATGTATTCATTCAAATTAAATCATCTTGACATTCTAATCAACATTTTATGATTTGTGATGGTGCATGCTCAAACTAACTATACAATATCATGCCAAACATATTATAGTATGAATTAACACAGAAGATTATATTATAATATATGATGTTATACTATAATTTGCTATAATATAATATATTATCTAACATTACACCTTATTAGAATCACTTAAAAAGAACAAATAACAAAATTTTCTCAAAATATGAATAATGTTCATTTTGGATGTAAAATTGTTATTTTTTTATTATAAATGGAACAAAATAGCATAATTTTGGTGTTGCTTCTTGGTGTGTACTATTAATTTGGCCAAATTTTTCCATCTCAACCTTCAAATTAACATTTCTGTGAGTTTTGTCCTAATGTATTATAATAAAAGTAAAACATACTAAAATGTACAATAACATTTAGTAGCACACCACCACATTCATATATATATATATGAAGTTATATTGCTATGTACATTATATTTTAATTTGCTTTCATATAATATATTATCTTACATTACACCATAAAATGAATCACTTTAAGCAAAAAATTTATAAAATTTTGTTGAAAAATGAACATTTATTTTGAATGCAACTTTCCATTCTTTTGATTAAATGACACACCATAGCACAATGATGTTCCCTAAAACACCATAAATTTTAAATCCATCATCTCGACCTATAAATTATAAATTAGTATTTTATGAATTATACTAGTACAAACTCTACTACATCATACTATAAACAACTATTATATGCTAAAAAATAAGTATTAATACATAATTGTACTATAATGCTTGATGCTTTACTATGTTATGGCATCTTATATTATAATACACTATAACATATTATATTATATTTCATATCACATCACAAGGGGTTGCTTAAAATAAAATATCATAAAATTAGTCTAAATAATAAAAAACTATATATTTTAGTCGTATCACTTACATATTTTAAATTTAAACAATATATTTTGATGCCTTGCTATACTCATTATGAATTTGGCCAAATTCCACCATTTTAAAGTCTAAATCAACAATTTTATAAACAATGCTAGTGTAGGATTGACTGCATGATTATAAAATACTAAAATAATTTAAAATTTGCAGAACAATATATTATGATATATGATGCTATACTATGCTACAACATATAATAATTATTTTGAACATAAAATCTTACTTTTTTAGACTACAAATTGTAGACTTTGGTACTACAACTAATTCCCACTTCAAATTTAACAAATTTCATCATCGATTTATTTAAATCAATATTTTTATGATTTATATTAACATAGACAATACAAATACCATAATATACTAAAATATTTCAAAACATCTTATAACATCTGAAAACACATCACTACATGCTATAATATATGATGCTACATTATACTATAATATATGGTATTTTAATATGATTTAGGGTATTCAAATCTCTAATAATCAAGGGAAAGTCTCTGGAAGACATTTGCTTTAGCTACCATAACTAGGTTAGGATTAGGTCATTCTTTAGATCCGGTCCTAATGGCATCTTTATTCAAGGTTATGGGCTTAGGGTTTAGGGTTAGGGTTTATGGTTTATTTAGGGTTAGTTTAGGGTTTTAGGGTTTAGGGTTTTGGGTTTTGGGTTTGGGGTTTAGCATTTAGGGTTTAGGGTTGTAGGTTTTAGGGTTTAGGGTTTATGGTCTTAGGGTTTAGGGTTTAGGTTTAGATTTATTTATTTATTTATTTATTAGGTTTTATTTAGTTTAGGTTTTTAGGTTTTTTGTGTTTAGGGTTTAGGATTTTGTGTATAGGGTTTAGGGTTTGGGGTTTAGGGTTTAGTGTTTAGTGTTTATGGTTGAAGGTTTTTAGGGTTTAGGGTTTAGGTTTTTTGGTTTAGGTTTTAAGTTTAGGGATTAAGTTTTAGTTTAGGGTTTAGGGTTTAGGGTTTAAGGTTTTTTTTAATAAAGTATAAATTCATATTCAACATATCTTCTTTTTGATTTCATCAACTAAGTAGCACCCCAAGTTTAGTAAGACACAAGTGACAACATGGATAAAAAATGAGCACCCATAGAGAAAATCAAAACCGTAGATAAGTAAAACCATCTCTACTATAAAGACACAGTTCCATAAACAATAGATCATATTGATCGTTCTTTAGATTCTCCACTTCCCATGAGAACCACCCCTGCTTCTCGAGTAGCTGGATCTGCCATCATATCCCTGATCTCTCCTTCCAACACCACCATGGTTGTAACCTTCAGGTCCTCCTCCATCCTCCACCTTTGCTCAAACCACCTCTATATCCACCAGCACCTCCAGATCCCCCACCACCACTGCAATAACCATCTCCTCCTCCTTCGCCTCCACCGCTAGATCTAGATTGAGCCTTCTTGATGATGATGTTCATCCTGTCAAGGTTTTTCCCATTATTAGGTTTTAGGGGTAGTTTAGGGTTAGTTTAGGGTATAGGGTTTAGGGTTAGTTTAGTGTTTAGGGTTTGGGGTTTAGGGTTTATGGTTGTAGGTTTTAGGGTTTAGGGTTTCTTGGCTTAGGGTTTAGGGTTTAGGGTTTTAGAGTTTAAGGTTTAGGGTCATTTAGGGTTGCAGGTTTAGGGTTCTAAGTTTAGATTTTAGGGTTTAAGCTTTATTTTAGGGTTTAAGGTTTAGGGTTTAGGATTTAAGGTTTAGTGTTTTTTTCAATTAAGCAAACTGGTAGGTTTAGGTTTATTTAGTTAGTTTTTTTTATTAATTTGAGTTTATTTTATTTTTTATTTTTATTTAAGTTTATTTTTTATTTTTATTTAGTTTAGTTTATTTATTTTAGGTTTATTTATTTTAGTTTAGGTTTTTTATTTTAGTTTATTTTTTAGGTTTAGGTTTATTTTTTAGTTGAGTTTTATTTTTATTTTTTTTTTTAGGTTTAGGTTTTATTTTTTATTTTTAAGTTTAGGTTTAGGTTTTTGTTATTTTTTTAGGTTCCTCTTTTAAGTTTTTATTTTAGGTTTTTTAGGTTTTATTTTTTAGTTTAGGTTTAGGATTATTTTTAATTTATTTTATTTTATTTAGTTTAGGTTTTAGGTTTCAGGCTTATGTTTTAGTCTAGGGTTTAGGGTTTAAGGATTTTTTAAAAATAGATAATAAATTTAGATTCAACATTTATTCTTTTTGATTTCATTAACCAAGTAGCACCCCATGTTTTCTAAGACACAATCGATGGCATAGATAAAAAATGAGCAACCATAGAGCAAATAAAAAATCCCATGATAAGTAAAACTGTCTCTAGTAAAGACAGTTCCATAAGCAGATTAGTTGTTCTTCAATTTCTCCAGTTCTCATCAGAACCACCCCCATCTCTCGAGTAGCGGGATCGGCCATCATATAACTGATCTCACCCTCTGCTACCACCATGGCTGTAATCTCCATTGCTCCTTTTCCATCATTTCTCTAGTTTAGTGAATTTTAGCTTAGGGTTTAAGGTTTAAGGTTAGGTTAAAGTTTAGGGTTTAGGGTTATAGTTTTAGGGTTTAGGGTTTAGGGTTTAAGGTTTAAGGTTTTAGTGTTTAGTGTTTACGGATTAGGGTTCAGGGTTTTAGAGTTTAGGGTTTAGCATTTAGGGTTTAGGGTTTAGGGATTAGGGTTTAGGGTTTAGGATTTTATGGTTTAGGGTTTAGGGTTTAGGGTTGTAGGTTTAGGTTTTATGGTTTAGAGTTAGTTTTAGGGTTTAGGGTTTAGGTTTTAGAGTTTAGGATTTAGGTTTAGGGTTTAGGGTTTATGGTTTAGGATTTTGGGTTTTGGGTTTTCTTTTAAATTTTATAATCCAGTAGGTTTAAGTTTATTTAGTTTATTTTTTATTTATCTGAGTTTTATTTATATTTTATTTTATTTAGGTTTATTTATTTTAGTTTAGGATTTTTATTTTTGTTCATTTTTTAGGTTTAGGTTTATTTTTTTAGTTTAGCTTTATTTTTTTTAGGTTTAGGTTTTATTTTTTATTTTTAGTTTTATGTTTATGTTATTATTTTATTTATTAGGTTTAGGTTTTTAGGTTTTTATTTTAGGTTTATTTTTAGGTTTTATTTTTTAGTTTAAGTTTAGGTTTATTTTTAGTTTATTTTATTTTATTTAGTTTAGGTTTATGTTTAGGTTTAGGTTTAATTTATTTTAGGTTTAGGTTTATGTTTTATTTATTTTAGTTTAGTTTCTATTAGTTTAGGTTTTGATTTATTTTATTTTATTTATTTTATTTTGATTTAAGCTTTAAGTTTTTTTTTATTTTAAGGTTTAGGTTTTATTTTTTATTTATTTTTAGGTTTATTTTTTAGGTTTTAGTTTTTATTATAATTTATTTTTGGTTTATTTTTTTATTTTAGGTTTAGTTTTCATTTTATTTAGGTTTTTAATTTGTTTAGTTTAGTTTAGGTTTTTATTTATTTTATTTTAGTTTAGTTTTTAGTTTTTTTATTTTTCTTTTTAGGTTAGTTTTTATTTTATTATATTTTTTATATTATTTTGGTTTAGGTTTTTTTATTTATTTTCATTTTTGGTTTTATTTAGTTTAGGTTTAGGTTTTTAGCTTGTTAGGATTTTGGGTTTAGGATTTAGGGTTTAGAATTTAGGTTTTAGGTTTAGGGTTTAAGTTTTAGTTTAGGGTTTAGGGTTTAAGTTTTTTTTTAATAGAGAACAAATTCAGGTTCAACATTCTTCTCTTGATTTGATCAACCAAGTCTAAGACACAAGCGATGACATAGATCAAAAATGAGTACCCATAGAGAAATTCAAAAACCCTAGATAAGTAGAACAGTCTCTACTGGAAAGAAATAGTTCTATAAGCAGCATATTAGATCGGCCATTCTTCAGTTTCTACAGTTCCCATCAGAACCACCCCCACCTCTCGAGTAGCGGGATCCACAATCATATTCCCGATCTCTCCATTTGGCACCAACATGACTATAACCTCCATCGCTCCTCCCTCCTGCATAACCACCACTACTCTGACCACCACCTCCATATCCACCAGCACCTCCATATCCCCCACCACCATTGTGACCACTGCTTCCACCTTCACCTCCACTGCTAGATCTAGACTAAGTTGAGTTGATGGTGATGTTCCTGCCATCAAGGTTTTGTGCACCTTAGGGTTTAGTGTTTAGGGTTAGTATAGGGTTTAAGGTTTAGGGTTTAGGGCTTTGGGTTTAGGGTTTTATGTTGTAGGTTTTAGGGTTTGGGGTTTAGGTTTAGGGTTTATGGTTTAGGGTTTAGGGTTTTAGGATTTAGGGTTTAGGGTTTAGGGTTTAGGGTTTTTAGTTTAGGGTTTAGGGTTTAGGGTTTTAGGGTTTAGGGTTTTAGGTTTAGGGTTTGGGGTTTAGGTTTAAAGTTTAGGGTTTAGGGTTTAGGATTTAAGGTTTAGATTTCTTATTAAAATTAAGTAAATTGGTAGGTTTTGGTTTATATAGTTTATTTAGTTAATTTTTTTATTTATTTTTAGTTTATTTTATTTTTTATTTTTATTTAGGTTTTTTTTTATTTAGTTTTCTTTATTTTTTTAGTTTAGGTTTTTTAATTTAGTTTATTTTTTTAGGTTTAGTTTTATTTTTTTGTTGAGTTTTATTTTTCTTTTATTTTTTGAGTTTACATTTTATTTTTTTATTAGGTTTATGTTTTTATTTTATTTTTTAAGGTTCCAGTTTTAGGTTTTTATTCTAACTTTATTTTAGGTTTTATTTTTAAGTTTAGGTTTATGTTTATTTTTAGTTTAGTTTATTTTTTTTAGTTTAGGTTTATGTTTTGGTTTAGTTTATTTTAAGTTTAGGTTTAGGTTTAGGTTTTATTTATTTTAGTTATTTTAATTTTATTTTAGGTTTAGATTTTTTTTAATTTATGGTTTAGGTTTTATTTTTTATTTATTTTTATGTTTTATTTTTAGGTTTATTTTTTAGCTCTAGGCTTTTATTTAGTTTTTATTTTCTTTTATTTTTGGTTTATTTTATTGTAATTTTATGTTTACTTTTTATTTTATTTACCTTTTTTATTCTTAGGTTTATTTTTTTATTTTTAGTTTAGTTTAAGTTTTTATTTATTTTATTTTATTTTATTTTTATTTTTATTTTGATTTATTTTTATATTTAGGTCTAGGTTTCAGTTTAGGTTTTAATTTTTTTATTATTTTTATTTTTTTAGGTTTAGGTTTATTTATTTATTTTATTATTAGGTTTTGGTTTTTAGGTTTTTAGGTTTTTAGTGTTTAGGATTTAGTGTTTAGGGGTTAGGGTTTAGGGTTTTAGGGTTTAGAGTTTTAGGGTTTAGTTTAGTGTGTAGGCTTTATAGTTTAGGGATTTTAGGGTTTAGGGCTTTGGGTTTCGGGTTTAGAGTTAGTTAGGGTTTAGGGTTAATTAAGGGTTTAGCATTTAGGCTTGGGGGTTTTTAAGGTTAGGGTTTAGGGTTTAGAGTTTTAACATTTAGGGATTAGGGTTTAGGGTTTAGGATTTAGAGTTAGGGTTAGGGTTTAGGGTTTAGGGTTAATTTAGGGTTTAGCATTTAGGGTTTGTTTTATGGTTTAGGGTTTAGGGTTTAGGATTTAGGGTTTAGGATTTGGGGTTATGGTTTAGAGTTTTTTAAAAAAAAATTAAAATTTTTTTTTAAAAAAAAAAAAAACTAAACCCGGTTTTATTTATTTATTTTTTACTTTATTTTTATTTTATTTTATTTTATTTAAGTTTATTTATTTTTATTAGTTTAGTTTATTTATTTATATTTATTTTAGTTTAGGTTTTATCTTATTATTTTTAGGTTTAGGTTTAGGTTTATGCTTATTTTTTTTTTTTAGTTTAGTTTAGTTTTATTTTTCTTTTTTAGGTTTAGGTTTTATTTTATTTTTTTTAGTTTAGGTTTTAGTAAGTATTTTTAGGTTTTATTTTATAGTTTAGGTATTTTAGTTTATTTTATTTTATTTAGTTTTTTAGGTTCTAGGTTTAGTTCATTTTAGGTTTAGGGCTTTAGGTTATATTTATTATAGTTTAGTCAATAGGCTTAATTTTGGTTTTATTTTAAATATTATCTTTAAGTTTGAGGTTTTTTTTAGTTTAGGGTTTATGTTTTATTTTTTATTTATTTTCTTTAGGTTTAGGGTTTTATTTAGTTTTATTTTATTCATTTTAGGTTATTTTATTTTTGATTTTAATGTTTAGTTTATTCCCATTTCTTTTATTCCAGGTTTATATTTTTTTTAGTTTAGTCTTTTATTTTATTTTGTTTTAGGTTTGTTTTATTTATTTATTATTTTTGCTCATTTATTTAAGTTTACATTTTTTTTTAGAGTTTAGGGTTTGGCCTGGGGGTTTGAGGTAGGGTTTAGGGTTTAGGGTTATAGGTCCTGGGGGTTTGGGGTTTAGGGTTTAGTGGTTGGATTAGCTTCATGCTTTTAGGTTTAGGGTTTAGGGTTTAGGGTTTAAGGGTTCAGGCTTTAGGGGTTTAGGTTTAGGTTTTAAGTCTAGGGTTCAATTTTTAGTTTAGGGTTTAGGGTTTTTAGTTTTTTATTAGCATAGAAGAAATTTAGATTCAACATTTCTTCTTTGATTTCATCAACCAAGTATCACAAGAAGTTTTCTAAGACACAAGCGATGACATAGATAAAAAATGAGCACGCATAGAGAAAATCAAAAACCCTTGATAACTAGAACTATCTATACTATAAAGACAGTTCCATAAGCAATAGATTGGATCGGTAGTTCTTCAATTTCTCCAGTTCCCATTATAACCACCCTGGCCTCTCGAGTAGCGTGATCCACCATAATATCCCCGATCTCTCCCATCACCACCACCACGGTTGTAACCTTCATCTCTCTTTCAGACTCTATAACCATAACTGATCCAACCACCACCTCCATATCCACCAACACTTCTAGATCCCCATCACCATCGCATAATTTCCACCCTTCGCCTCAAGAAGATCTGACTCTCTGCTGACGGTGATACTCTTGCCATCAAGGTTGTGCCCATTCTTATGGTTTAAGTTTATTTTTTAATTTATTAAGTTACTTTTGTTTTAGGTTTTGGGACTAGGGTTTAGGTTTAGGGTTTAGGGTTTAGTTTAGGCCAGGGTTTAGTGGTTGAGTGTGGTTTATTCTTTAGGTTTAAGGTTTAGGGTTAGGGTGGGTTTAGGTTTTAGGTTTAGGTTTTAGGGTTTAGGGTTTAGGTTAGGTTTTAGTTTAGGTTTAGGTTTAGTGTAGAGTTTTAGGGTTTAGGATTTAGGGTTTTGGGTTTTAGGATTTAGGGTCAGGTTTAGAGTTTAAGATCTGGTGGGTCATGCCTCAGTAGGTTTAGGTTTAGATCAGGTCTTTTAGAGTCAGGGTTGGTAGGGTCAGGGCTCAGGAAGGCCTGGGTCTGGGTGGTCGGGGTTTGGGTTCAGGCTCAGGGGTTTAGGGTTGGGTTTAGGTTTAGGGCCTAGGTTAGGATTTAGGCCTGGCTGCAGCCTAGGAAAGGCCAGTGGCCCGGGCCTTTATTTATTATCATCTTTTTTTTTAGGGGGGCCTGGTCAGGTTTAGAGTTGTATAGGGTTTAAGGTTGTTGGGTTTTGGGGCTCAGGTTTAGTAGGTAGGATTTAGAGATCAAGATAGGTTTAGGATTTAGTGTTTAGGGTTTTTTTAAAATTAAGTAAACTAGTAAGTTTAGTTTTATTTAGTTTATTCTTATTTATTTTAGATATTTTAGTTTTTTTTGTTTTTATTTAGGTTTAATTTTTATTTTTATTTCATTTAGTTTATTTATTTTAGGTATATTTATTTTAGTTTAGATTTTTTTATTTTAGTTTTTTTTTGGCTTAGGTTTTAGTTTATGTTTTTCTTAGTTTAGTTTTATTTTTATTTATTTATTTTATTTATTTTTGTTTAGGTTTTAGGTTTTTATTTTAGGTTTATTTTTAGTTTATTTTATTTTATTTAATTTAGGATTTAGGTTTATTTTAATTTAAGTTTAGGTTTAGGTTTATTTATTTTTTAGTTTATTTTAGTTTAGGTTTAGGTTTAATTTATTTTGTTTACTCTATTTTAGGTTTTTTTTTAGTTTAGGGTTTAGGTTTTATTTTTTATTTGTTTTTATGTTTATTTTTAGGTTTAGATTTCATTTAGTTTTATTTTATTTTATTTTATGTTAATTTTTTATTTTTATTTTATGTTTTAGTTTTTACTTTACTTAGGTTTTTATTTTGTTTTATTTTTAGTTTAGTTTAGGTTTTAATTTATTTTATTTTATTTTAGTTTTTATTTTTATTTTATTTTATTTTAAGGTTAGCTTTAGGTTTAGGTTTAGTTTAGTTTAGTTTTATTTTATTTAATTTTATTAAGGTTTAGGTTTTTTATTTATTTTAGTTTTAGGTATTAAGTTTAGGTTTAGGTTTTTAGGTTTTTAGGGTTTAGGGTTTAGGGTTCAGGGTTTAGGGTTTAAGGATTAGGGTTTGGGGTTTAGAGTTTAGGGTTTAGGGTTTTTTTTTTTAGGAAACCCCATATAGGAGAATTTTATTGCCACAAAAAAGGATTATAATGTCCTTAAGAGGGGATAAACTCAAAACCATCGTCAAAGAGCTATAAAGCCTAGAGAGTAAATCCTCTAGTTACAATCAAAATAAAGCAAAAGGAAAAGAAAAGTCAGATAAAGATAGATAAAAATAAAAGCCAATGGACCATCTTCATCAAAGGCTCTTGAGGATGAGATAAGTCGATGCCTTCATTAGAGAAAAAGCACAAAATCTGAGGTGGAATAGCTTCCATTTGGAGGAGTTGATATGGTCCTTAACACCTGCATACATAATAGAAAAGAAGGTAGCATATATCGGAATGGTAAGGGATGCCACCCACCCCATATAAGATATGTATCACCAAATAATGCACACAAGGCATGAGAATGCACAACCAACAAATCCCAAACCAGCTGAAAATTCTGGGCTCATCCACCATATTGATAATAAGACCACAACAATAAATATACATATCAAAGAGAGTCAAGCAAAAACATAACTAGTAAGCTGACAGAAAAATCAAGACCACAGCTAAAGGTGAAATACACTACAAACATTAGAGTAAAAGGCCAGGCTTGAATCCAAAAAAAGTAGCCATTCAGGATCAACAATATAGATGTTAATCGTTCCATTGATAATAGCATGATCACAACAGTAATTGCACAAGTTTAATAGATCCAAAGGCACAGATCTGATGATTATCCAATCAGAAATTAAGAGAACAAGAAACCATCCATAAGAGCAACCACAAAAGCTAGCTGCAAATAATATCCGTGAAAGAACATCCGGGCAAACACCAAAACAACAAAATATATAATTTGAACACAATATAACACTCGCGTTTTCTTGTGACCATAGCTACAGGCTATTTTCCTTCAGCGGCCGCTGCTATTTGGTTGATTCACATTTTGGTTCTTTGCAGTTTTGGTGTTGTCTTCAAAAATCATTGTCAGGTTCAGTATATATTTTATTGTTTTGATGTTTGCCAGCATGTTCTTTCTGGATATTATGCACTGCAGGCTAGCTTTTGTGGTTGCTCTTATGGATGGTTTCTTGTTCTCTTAATTTCTGATTGGATAATCATCGACTGTGCCTTTGGATCTAAACTTGTGCAATTGTGATCATGCTATTATCAATGGAACGATTAACATCTATATTGTTGATCCTGAATGGCTACTTTTTTTGGATTCAAGCCTGGCCTTTTACTCTAATGTTTGTAGTGTATTTCACCTTTAGCTGTGGTCTTGATTTTTCTCGCCGACTACTAGTTTTACTAGTTATGTTTTGCTTGACTCTCTTTGATATGTATATTTATTGTTGTGGTCTTATTATCAATATGGTGGATGTGCCCAGAATTTTTAGCTGGTTTGGGATTTGTTGGTTGTGCATTCTCATGCCTTGTGGGCATTATTAGGTGATACATATCTTATATGGGGTGGGTGGCATCCCTTTACCATTCTGATCTATGCTGCCTTCTATTCTATTGTGTATGCGGTGTTAAGACCATATCAACTCCTCCAAATGGAAGCTATTCCACCTCAGATTTTGTGCTTTTTCTCTAATGAAGGCATCGACTTATCTCATCCTCAAGAGCCTTTGATGAAGATGGTCCATTGGCTTTTATTTTTTATCTATCTTTATCTGTTACTTTTCTTTTCCTTTTGCTTTATTTTGATTGTAACTAGACAGGGGATTTACTCTCTAGGCTGTTTGTAGCTCTTTGAGCAGTAGTTTCTGAGTTTATCCCCTCTTAAGGACATTATAATCCTTTTTTGTGGCAATAAAATTCTCTATGGGGTTTCTAAAAAAAAAACCCTAAACCCTAAACCCTAAACCCTAAACCTTAAACCCTAAACCCTAAACCCTAAACTCCTAAAACCTAAAAACCTAAACCTAAACTAAATAATACCTAAAACTAAAATAAATAAAAAACCTAAACCTTAATAAAATTAAATAAAATAAAAACCTAAACTAAAACCTAAACCTAAACCTAAAGCTAAACTTAAAAATAAAATAAAATAAAAATAAAAACTAAAATAAAATAAAATAAATTAAAACCTAAACTAAACTAAAATAAAAAAGAAACCTAAATAAAACCTAAATAAAATAAAACTAAACATAAAATAAAATAAATAACATAAAATAAAATAAAATAAAACTAAATAGAAATCTAAACCTAAAAATAAACATAAAAAAAAAAAATAAAACCTAAAAACCTAAACTAAAAAAAAAAACCTAAACCTAGAGTAAACAAAATAAATTAAACCTAAACCTAAACTAAAATAAACTAAACTAAAATAAATAAAACCTAAACCTAAACTTAAATTAAAATAAACCTAAATCCTAAATTAAATAAAATAAAATAAACTAAAAATAAACCTAAAATAAAACCTAAAACCTAAAAATAAATAAATAAATAAATAAAATAAACTAAAAAACACTAAACCTAAAAACTAAATAAAAATCTAAACTAAAATAAATACCTAAAATAAATAAACTAAATGAAATAAAATAAAAATTAAACCTAAATAAAACAAAAATAAAATATCTAAATAATAAATAAAAACTAAACTTAGTTTTGCTTGGTTTTAAAACCCTACTAAATCCTGGGCCCTAAATCTTGATCTCTATCTCCCTGGGCCTGGGCCCTGACCCTGGGCCCTGGGCCAAACTGACCTACCTCACTGACTCTGGGCCCTGACTGCTACAGGCCAAACACCTAAACCCTAAAAATAAAATATAATAAAAAACCTAAACTCTAAACCCTAAACTCCTGGGCCCAAACCCTAAATCCTGGGCCACAGGCCCTGGGCCTGACCTAAACTCCTGAATAAACCCACTGACCTACCTGAACCCCAGGCCCTGACCTGGGCTAAAACTGGGCTCTAATAAGCCTCAACTAACCTGAGGCTTATCCCAAACTTGGGCTCTTGACCTGGGCCTATCAAAATAAACTCCTGTATCCAGCCAGGCTAACCTGGGCCCTGGGCCCTCTGACCTGACCAAAACCCTAAACCTTAGGCCCTAAAACCCTAAACTAAAACCCTAACCTAAACCTTAAACCTAAAGAATAAACCCTAAAACTCTAAACCTAAAAAAGCCCCTACCAAACCTAAACCCTAAACCTAAACTGGTCCCAAAACCTAAAAAAAAAGTAACTTAAAAAAAAAATAAACTTAAACCACAGAATGGGCACAACCTTGATGGCAAGTATCACCATCAACAGCTTAGTCAGATCTTGGTGGAAAGGCAGGTGGAAATTCATGGTGGGATCTAGAGGTGTTGGTGGATATGGAGGTGGTGGTTGGATGGAGTTTGGTTATAGTCAAAGAGATGAAGGACGTGGTGGTGGTGATGGGAGAGATCGGGATATTATGGTGGATGCTACTCGAGAGGCAAGGTGGTTATGATAATGGGGCTGGAAGTGAAGAAATATGATCATTGCTTATGGAATCTTTATAGTATAGATAGTTCTAGTTATCAAGGGTTTTGATTTTCTATCGTGCTCATTTTTTATCTATGTCATCGTGTCTTAGAAAACTTCTTGTGATAGGTTGATGAAATGAAAAGAAGAAATGTTGAATCTAAATTTCTTCTGCTAATAAAAACTAAAACCCTAAACCCAACTAAAAATTGAACCTAGACTTAAAACCTAAACCTAAACCCTAAACTAACCACCTAAACCCTAAACCCTAAACCACCCTAAATAAACTCTAAATCCTAAACCCACCCTAAACCCCAAACCCATAACCCTCTAAACTACCCCAAACCCAAACACTAAACTCTAAAACCTACACCTAAACTAAATCTTAATAATAAATAAATAAATAAACCTCATAAAATAAATAAAGACCTAAACTAAAAATATAAACCTGAATAGATGGTAATAAAACTAAACATTAAATCAAAATAAAATAAACCTAAAATAAAATAAAATAAAATAAATAAACCTAAAAAATAAATAAAACATAAACCCTAAACTAAAAACAACCTCAACTTAAAATAATATTTAAATAATTAATAAACTATAATAAATATAACCTAAACCTACCTAAATAAACTAAACCTGCACTTAAACTAAATAAAATAAATAAACTAAAATACACCTAAACTAAAAAATAAAACCTAAAAAAATAAACTTCATAAAAAAACCTAAACCTAAAATAAAAAATAAACCTAAACTAAACTTAAAAGAAAATAAAACTAAAACTTAACTAAAATAAGCATAAACCTAAACCTAAACCTAAAAATAAACTAAAATAAAACCTAAACTAATATAACTAAATAAACTAAACTAAATAAATAAAACTTAAATAAAATAAAATAAAATAAATAAATATAAAATAAACTAAATAAACTAAACTGGGTTTGTGATTTTTTTTTAAAACTCTACCATGACCCCAAATCCTAACCTATCCTACCACACACCCTAAACTAAAAATACAAACCTACCTACTGAGCTACCCACTCAAATCCTCAAAGATCCCTGTTACTCAGGCCCTCCAAACCCCACCCTAAATCTGAGCCAAATTAACCCTGAGCCTAAATCCAAAGCCAAAAACTAAAAATCCCTATAGCACACTAACTGAGCCACAACTCTGAGCCACAAAACTGACCTGACCCACTGACCCAACTGACCTAAACCTAAAAACCAAACCTAATAATAAATAAATAAATAAACTATAAAATAAATTAAAACTAAACCTGGACCTACATAAAAATATCAAATAAAAATAAAATAAAATAAATAAAATAAAATAAACTAAACTAAAAAAATAAAATAAACCTAAGAATAAAAATAAATAAAATAAAGTAAAGTAATTACAATAAAATAAACCAAAAATAAAAAAATAAAAAAACTAAATAAAGCCTAAAATAAACCTAAAAATAAAACATAAAATAAAATAAAATAAAACCTAAACCATAAATTAAAAAAAATCTAAACCTAAAATAAAATAAAATAACTAAAATAAAATAAATAAACCTAAACTAAACTAAACTTAAAATAAATAAACCAAACTAAACTAAATAAACTAAACTAAAATAAACATAAACCTAAACTTAAAATAAAACCTAAAATAAAATTAAGAATAAAAACCTAAAATGACTTAAAAATAAAATAAAACTAAACCTAATAAAAAATAAATGCTAAAATAAAAGATAAAACTCAAAAAAATAAAACTAAACCTAAAAATAAACTAAATTAAAACCTAAACTAAATAACTAAATAAAAAAATAAAATAAAATAAATCTAAAAATAAATAAATAAACTAAATAAACTATATACCACCTTTTTAATTTTTATTTACCTATCTAACCCTAAACTCTAAACTAAACCTACCTAAACCCTCCACAAACCCTAAACCTAAACCTAAAAACCATAAACCTAAACCCTAAACCCTAAACTCTAAAACCTACAACATAAAACCCTAAACCCAAAGCCCCTAAACCCTAAACCTAAACCTAAACCCTAAACACTAAACCCCAAGGCACAAATAAAACATCACCATCAACTCAACTTAGTCTAGATCTAGCAAAAAAGGTAAGCAAATCACAATGGTGGTGGGGATATGGAGGTGCCGTGGATATGGAGGTGGTGGTCGAGTAGTGGTGGTTATGAGGAGGAGGAGCATGGAGGTTATAGTCATGGTAAATGGAGAGATCGGGAATATGATTGTGGATCCCACTGAGAGGGGTGGTCTGGGGGAAAGAGAAACTAAGAATGATCTAATATCCGCTAGAACTATTTCTTTACAAGAGAGATCATTCTATCTAGGGTTTTTGATTTCTATGGGTACTCATTTTGATCTAAGTCAGTGTCTTAGACTTCAAATCAATAGAAGAATGTTGAACTAATTTGTTCTCTATTAAAAAAAAACTTAAACCCTAAACCCTAAACTAAAACTTAAACCCTAAACCTAAAACCTAAATTCTAAACCTAAACCTAAAACCCAAAATCCTAACTAAAAAAAAACCTAAACCTAAACTAAATAAAACCAAAATAAAATAAATAAAAAAACCTAAACCAAAATAATATATAAAAATAAATAAAATAAAAACTAACCTAAAAAAAAATAAAAAAACTAAAAACTAAACTAAAATAAAATAAATAAAATAAACTAAACTAAAAAATTAAAACCTAAATAAAATAAAACTAAACCTAAAATAAAAAAAATAAACCAAAAAATAAATTATAATAAAAACTAAAACCTAAAAATAAACCTAAAAAATAAATAAAAAATAAAACCTAAACCTAAAATAAAAAATAAATAAAATAAATAAATAAAATAAAATAAATAAACCTAAACTAAAATAAACTAAAATAAATAAAATATAAACCTAAACCTAAAATAAATTAAACCTAAACCTAAATAAACCTAAACTAAATAAAATAAAATAAACTAAAAAAAACCTAAACTTAAACTAAAAATAAAACCTAAAAATAAACCTAAAATAAAAACCTAAAACCTAAACCTAATAAATAAAATAAAAAACATAAACTAAAAAATAAAAAAATAAAACCTAAACCTAAAAAAAATAAAGCTAAACTAAAAAATAAACCTAAACCTAAAAAATAACAAAATAAAAAAATCCTAAACTAAAATAAATAAACCTAAATAAAATAAAATATAAATAAAACTCAGATAAATAAAAAATAAACTAAATAAACTTAAACCTACTAGATTATAAAATTTAAAAGAAAACCCAAAACCCAAAATCCTAAACCATAAACCCTAAACCCTAAACCTAAATCCTAAACTCTAAACCCTAAACTCTAAACCCTAAAACTAACTCTAAACCATAAAACCTAAACCTATAACCCTAAACCCTAAACTAAACATAAAATAAACCTAAACCCTAAACCTAAACCCTAAACCTAAACTAAACCCTAAACTAAAACCTAAAATAAAATACTAAAATAAAACCTAAACCTAAACCTAAACCCTAAACCCTAAAATATAATAAAAAAATAAACTAACCTAATAAACCTAAACCTAAAATTCACTAAACTAAAAATGATAAAAACTAAAATAAATATAAATATCCTAAATCAAATAAAATAAAAAACTAAATTAACCTAAACCTAAATTTAATCAAACTCTAAAAAATCTAAAAACATCTAAATAAAATAAAAAAATAAATAATCTAAATTTAACTAAAAAACCTAAACCTAAAATCTAAAATACCTAAAACCTAAAACCTAAACTAAATAAAATAAAATAAATTAAAAATAATCCTAAACCTAAACTAAAAATAAAACCTAAAAAACCTAAAATAAAACTTAAAAAAACCCAAAAAAATAAAAAAAACCTAAACCTAAACTTAAAAAATAAAAATAAAAACCTAAACCTAAAAAATAAAATAAAAATAAAACTAAACTTAAAAATAAACTAAAATAAAAAAACCTAAACTAAAATAAATAAACCTAAAATAAATAAACTAAACTAAATAAAAGTAAAAATAAAACTAAATAAAAAATAAAAAATAAAATAAACTCAAATAATAAAAAAAACTAACTAAATAAACCTAAACCTATTTTAATTAAAAAAACACTAAACCTTAAATCCTAAACCCTAAACCTAAACCCCAAAAATAAACTTAAACCCTAAAATCAAACTAAACCCTAAACCCTAAACCCTAAAACCCTAAACCTTAAACTCTAAACCCTAAACCCTAAACCCTAAAAACCCTAAACCCTAAAACCTAAACCATAAACCCTAAACCCCAAACCCTAAACCCTAAACTAACCCTAAACCCTAAACCCTAAACTAACCCTAAACTATTCCTAAAACTTAATAATGGGAAAACCTATGAACATCATCATCATCAAGAAGGCTCAATCTAGATCTAGCGTGGAGGCTAAGGAGGAGGAGATATTGCAGTGGTGGTGGGAAGGTGTGGTGGATATGAGGTGGTGGTCGAGCAGTGGTGGGTGGGGAGGAGAAAGGTTACAACCATGGGTGGAAGGAGAGATCGGATATGATGGCGATCCATACTGAGAGGTTCTCATGGGAAGTGGAGAATCTAAAGAACGATCAATTCTATTGTTTATGGAACTGTGTTATAAGTAGAGATGGTTTTACATCTATCTGGTTTTGATTTTCTATGGGTGCTCATTTTATCCATGTTGTCACTTGTGTCTTACTAAACTTGGGTGCTACTTAGTTGATGAAATCAAAAGAAGATATGTTGAATATGAATTTATACTTTATTAAAAAAAATAAACCCTAAACCCTAAACTAAAACTTAAACCTAAACTTAAAACCTAAACCAAAACCTAAATAAACCCTAAAACCTAACCATAAACACTAAACACTAAACCCTAAACCCAAACCCTAAACCCTAACACAAAATCCTAAACCCTAAACAAAAAAACCTAAAACTAAACTAAATAAACCTAATAAATAAATAAATAAATAAATCTAAAACCCTAAACCCTAAACCCTAAAATAAACCCTAAACCCTAAAACCTAAACTAAAAATGCTAAACCCTAAACCCTAAACCCTAAAACTAAACCCTAAACCTAACTAAACCCTAAACTAACCTAAATAAACCATAAACCCTAACCCTAAACCCTAAACCCTTAACCTTGAATAAAGATGCCATTAGAGGGATCTAAAGAATGACCTAATCCTAACCTAGTTATGGTAGCTAAAGAAAATGTCTTCAAGAGACTTTCCCTTGACTATTAGAGATTTGAATACCCTAAATCATATTAAAATACCATATATTATAGTATAATGTAGCATCATATATTATAGCATGTAGTGATGTGTTTTCAGATGTTATAAGATGTTTTGAAATATTTTAGTATATTATGGTATTGTTATGTATTGTCTATGTTAATATAAATCATAAAAATATTGATTTAATAAATCAGATGATGAAATTTGTTAAATTTGAAGTGGGAATTAGGTTGTAGTACCAAAGTGTACTAATTTGTAGTCTAAAAGTAAGATTTTATGTTCAAAATAATTATATGTTGTAGCATAGTATACATCATATATCATAATATATTGTTCTCAAATTTTAAATTCTTTTAGTATTTTACAATCACAGTCAATCCTACACTAGCATTGTTTATAAAAATGTTGATTTAGACTTTAAAATGGTGGAATTTGGCCAAATTCATAATAGTAGAGCAAGGCATCAAAATATATTGTTTAAATTTAAAATATGTAAGTGATAATGACTAAAATATATAGTTTTTATTATTTAGACTTTTATGATTTTTTTTTAAGCAACCCCTTGTGATGTGATATGTATATAGTGTATTATAATATAAGATGCCATAACATGTGTAGCATCAAGCATTATAGCATACAATTATGTATTAATACTTATTTTTTAGCATATATAGTTGTTATAGTATGATGTAGTAGAGTTTGTACTAGTATAATTCATAAAAATACTAATTTATAGGCTGAGATGATGGGATTTGGCCAAATTTAAGGTAAGCTTTAGGGAACATCATTGGGGTGTGCTATGGTGTGTCATTTAATCAAAAGAATGGAAAGTTGCATCCAAAATAAATGTTCATTTTTCAACCAAATTTTATAAATTTTGCTTAAAGTGATTCATTTTAAGGTGTAATGTAAGATAATATATTATATGAAAGCAAATTAAAATATAATGTACATAACAATATAACTTCACATATATATATGAATGTGGTGGTGTGCTACTAAATGTTATTGTACATTTTAGTATGTTTTACTTTTATTATAATACATTGGGTCAAAACTCATAGAAATGTTAATTTGAAGGTTGAGATGGAAGAATTTGGCCAAATTAATGTACACCAAGAAGCAACACCAAAATTATGCTATTTTACCATTTATAATAAAAAATAACAATTTTACATCCAAAATGAACATTATTCATATTTTGAGAAAATTTTGTTATTTGTTCTTTTAAGTGATTCTAATAAGGTGTAATGTTAGATAATATATTATATTATAGAAATTATAATATAACATCATATATTATAATATAATCTTGTGTTAATTCACACTATAATATGTTTCATGATATTGTATAGTTAGTTTGAGCATGCACCATCACAAATCATAAAATGTTGATTAGAATGTTAAGATGATGTAATTTGAATGAATACATTGTTATGCTTTTGTTGAAGTATTAAAGGTTGCATAAAGAAAAATAAGATTTGATGAGAATTCCATGTTAAGGATGTGGAGGGAGATCCTAGGGATCACACATGCATTGGACATGACATGGAGGGTCTATGTTAAGGGATTAGAAGAAGAAAATATGTTGGGATAAGGTTTGAATTTGATTTGATTATATGATTGTGGAAAGAAGATCGCTAGGATAAGAATCTATAATCTGGGATTAAGATCAATCAACTTTTAATTTTTTGTTTTAATTGATGTGGAGGCATATCTACTAAAGATATGGGCTAGAGTCCTGGGATCGGGTATATGAACCTTCCACTGGAAGGTGTTGCTATCCACTGGGATTGGATTTGAGTTTGATTTCATAGATTTGTTTGGGGATGTATCCACTAGGAATAAGAGTTTGGTTGGATTTCTTTGATTTAGACTCTATAGGGAGTTGGTTTAATTTGGCTCCATTGGAGAGGTTGGTTTTGAATTTGATTTATTTGATGACTTATTTTATATATGATTTGGGGCTCCAGGGAGAAGGGTGTGATTTAACTATGGAAAAATTAGGTTTAATTTAACTGAAGTTAATGTATGGACCATGTAAGTGCAATGGACTCACTAAGAAGGGCTATATCAACCTTGACCTACTCAAGTTTACAAATCCAAAGGGATAGGAGTAGAGCTAGCTAACCTAAGGGGTTGCCTTTGGTGCAATAGTATGGAAGAAGGCTAGTAGACTTACATCTTCCAAAGTAAGGAACAACCACTGGGTGACCTGTGGATGCACAACAAATCAACTGGCCTAGACTTCTACGTGAATGTCGCGGGACTTATGTCAACTCAAAAGTGGATTAATTTTATTATAATTTGATTTGATATGGTTTTGTTTAGTTTGATTTTGAAAGGGCATATCCACTGGGATGTGAGCTCAATCAAATTTGATAGATTTAATTTATGGACCATGTCATGTTGGACCCACTAAGAAGGGGCTATATCGACTTATCCTATCTCATTTACAAATCCAAAGAGATAGTCTATTGGCCATGGGGTAGAGCTAGCCAACCTAAGGGGTTTCTGTGCAATGACTATGCTAGAAGAAGGCATGTAGACTTACATCTTTAAATAAGGAACAACCGCTGGGTGATTTGGTAGCACAACAAATCAAACCTAACTTAGAGACTACTAAGTGAATGTTGGGGACTTATATCAACTCAAGAGTAGTGAAATTTTATAAGGAGTTTTTTGACACTACCCAAAAGATAGATGCTTGGGAAAAGGTACCGCTAGGGATGTCCTCCTAATCCACAAGTGAATATATATTTTGTTTATATATTTTGCATGGACCTTGTTGGTGCAAGGGACCACACTAGAAGGGGCTATGTCGCCTTGACCTATCTCATTTATCGACCAAGGAGAATCAGACATCCACATGATGGATTCTCCAACCATGGGTGGTTACTACTAGGAAGGGGAACTGTCCAATTTGATAGTAACCTGAGTAGTGTCTAAATGGGGTTGCAAAGGATGTAATCCAAATATAGTGCCCATTGGTGAGGCGCACAGTGGAAAAGAAAGCTATGGGTGTCCTCCTAGGGGCATTATTTTGAGCCTTGGAAAAGAAAGCTTATAGGTGTATAGTGGCAAACTCAAGGAGAAAGTATAGCAGACTTACATCTGCCATGATTGGTGTATCCTAAGGTGCGAGAACCAACTAACCTATGGTTTATCCATGAGCATTAGTGGTGTATCCATCAGCATAGTTAGAACCAAACAACCTAAAGTGCTGGTGTCCAATGATCAATCTAAAGAAAGTGTGAAGGCTTACAACTTTGTAGAAGATCATCGGATACCATCATCGATGGGATATATGCTATCCATAGAGTGACTACTATGCGAGCCCCGAGGAAAAATTGACCTAGACTTGAAGCAAGTGAGGGAAGGAGCAAGGGGGACTTATCCTAAACCTCTACTCGACCTAATCAATTCATGAAGGCTAATCCAAGAAGAATTAATAGTAGACTCACATCCTCTTAAATGAAGCCAACATGAGGTAGCTTACCGGCCACCCAGTAAGGCCTACCAAACTAACAAGGCACTCATTGGTGTATATTGGCCATGTAAGGAAGGAAAGTGTAGTAGATTTACATCCTCCAAAGTAAGAAGACCACTAGGGTGACACACTAGTAGGTAGACCAACCCTAGATGAGTGAGTGTTGTTAGAGGCATTATCTCAACTAAGAGTAGTCTGAGATAAAAGATATGTATTTGTTTTATATGTTTGTGTGTAGTTTGTGTTTGTGTTGTGTAAATAAAGGATAGGATTTTGTACGGGTTCCTTACACCTCCCCTAAACACATCATGGTAGATCTGCAAACAAGAATACTTTCAACATGGAAGAGATTGAATTCAAAATGGAATTTTCATTAATGATAATTATTTCAAACATGATTTAGAATATTTCTTTAAGTAGAGCATTGATTGGAAGCACTAGTTCTCCTTATGATAAATAAGTATAAGATCCTGTAGGCATTCTCTATGGAAAAGGGCCTTCCCAAGTGGGTTCAAACTTGCCTCATACAACAACAATCGGTCTCCTTAGAACTAAAATAAGCTCTCCTACTTGAAATGCTCTAAGATGGACCAACCTTATTGTGAGCTTGAATCATTTTAGCTTTATACAACTCGCAGTTTTGGCATGCCCGTAGGCATCTCTTCTTCTAACCGCAACTTTACATTCTATTTTGTTGTGATCGTGCTACCCACAACTATCCTTAGTGATGGGCGTTGGACTTCTAATGGTAGAATGGCTTTGGACCCATACACTAAGGAGAAAGGAGTAGACTGAGTTGGAGTTCTATATGTGGTGAAGTAGGCCCACAAGGCTTCAACTAACTGCTCACGCCACTATCGCTTGTTATTGTCGAGTGTCTTCTTCAGTATTTGGATGAGTGTTTTGTTGAAGGCTTACGCCAAGCATTTCCCTGGGTATTGATGGTAGAATATCTCTAATCTATGTTATGTCTTTGAGAAAAGTTATTGATCTTGGTGCTTGAATGCGCCATTATCGATATAAATTATCGAGGCACTCAAACCTATATAATATGGTTCTTAAAAACTAGAGCACATGTTGAGTTGACCTCTCGAAATCACCTTGCCTATTTGGAAAAGTAGTAAGTAGAAGCTAAGATGAACCAATGACCCTTGAAGAAGGATCAATCAACCACTATGTCGGTACCCAACACTTGAATGTCCAAGAGGCCAATATAAGATGTAGAATGTTGGGTGGTTGTGTAATGACACCATGTATTTGACATTGGTGGCATCGCCAGCCATATCCATGCAATCTTTGATCATCGATATAGATATCCTAGTCTCTGATCTTGGCTTTCATCTTCAGACCAGATTGGTTAGCTCCACATAATCATGAGTTTACCTTGGTCATGATCTTATGGGCTTTATGCTTGTCTAAACAACGTAACCACATATGATCAAAAGACCACAAAGACACCATCCACAAGAGTAAGAAAGTGCTATGCTTTATTTGATGGGATTGAGACTTTATGAGGTAGTTTGTCTTTATTTTGGTAATCTAACTCATCATCCTTCTTGGCAATGGAAACCTCCTTCAAGATAGTACTTTTGATGAGTATAATATCAATAGGATAAGACTTCTCCATTTTGGATTTTATTGATATGGACTCATCCTCAACATGCCAACTCCTTGGCAAGCTTTAAAGAATATGTTATGATGTTCTCTCCTCAAGAATCTTATAAATGGTAACCTTGGATTTGACAACAACCCATGGTGTATTGTGGTAGTGATGGAGCTTGGGCTTTATAACCTTATAGGCCCCCATTTGGTTGATAACTTGAGAATCTAGAAGATGTTGATGTGATGCTTAGAGTAATCCTAACTCTAGACTGGAAATTAGCCTTATACGGCTTTATTGGTGCAAGGATTGAGGATGATATGAGAATCTCATCATCAAGTCTAGAGAGAACTATTCCTACCCCTTTTTTTTGGAATAGTAGATTGGTTCTTCTCTCTTGAGAGGAAGCACATCAAAGTACATCTCTTGAATGCTAAGATTCATGTCTTTTTCACCGTGAGGGGTAAGGAAGGTAATGTCAATGAGAGGATCATGGATAATCATGCCAAGCATCCGAGGACAGTGTCATGAGGTACTATAGTGGATTGATCCTAGAGATTAAGTTTACTTATGAGGAAGCATGTAGTTATAGCTTTTGGGATGCAAAGATTAAAGCTAGGCAATGCTTCTCAATGGGTGGATAATTAGCCTCAATAGGGATTATATGATGACTAAGAAAGTATAGTGCATTTTCCTTCCCTTCATCATTGGCTTAGGCTAACAACGCACCAAGGGAGTCATCTAACGCAATAGTGTAAAGTATGAGCACTTGGGGATAGGCGCTAGAATAGGTAATGTCATCAGGTAATGCTTGATGTCTTGAAGGCATGCTCACACTTGTCATCCCACTTAAACTTGGCATCCTTTTGACATAAGTGCTAAGAATGGTTGACATCTTATGATAAGTTGGATATAAAGCATCTTAGAAACATCCAACCACCTTGGAATGATCTGAGTTGAGTTAAACTTTTAGGAATTTCTAATATTGCCTTGATCTTCTCTGATCAATTTTGATTCTAGTCAAACAAACCCAAAGAATTTCCTAAGCTACTCAAATGCATACTTGGGGTTCATTTTGAGGTTAAATTATCTTAACTTTCAAAACTAACTCAAGTCAAAGAGATGGTCTTTCTTTTCTACTTTTGACCATGATCATCGACATAGCACTCAACTTGATGATGAATGAGTTCAATGAAGATTTGAGTCATAGTCTTATGTAACACCGATTTTAAGGCTAAAAGGAATGATCTTATAGCAATAGATTTTGATCAAAGTAATATTTATTTCATCTTTAGGAGCCATAGTTATTTGGTTATATCTAGATGAGCCATCCATGAAAGATAAGACTACATGAGATGAGGCAATGTCCACCATCAGCTCTAAGATTGGTAGTGGAAATTCATCTTTTGGACATCCCTTATTTAAATCTATAAAATCAATGCATATGTGAATTTGGCCATTCTTTTTCTTAACTGGGACAACGCTACAACCGTGTAGGGTATTTTTCTTCCTAGATGAAGCCAACATCGATCAATTTCTTAACTTCATAAATGACTTTGTTATATATGTCTAATCGCATACATCTAGGAGCTTCTTGATAGAAGTAAGCTCTATTACTAGTTTATGGACTACTACAGAAGGCAATCCAGAACTCTTCATAACTCCATGCAAAGTAGTCCTTAAACTCAATCAATAGCTTAACTAAGTCATTGGTTTCAATTTCTTTCAACAAAGAACTGATATATGTCGGGCGTGGATCTTCTTTAGTTCCTAAGTTAATTTCCTGAGCTCGATGGTTAACTTGATCTTCTTCAACTCTGGTGCATCTTGACTTCAAAATCATCATCTAAGTTTCTAAGAACATCTCCTCATATAAGTTAATATGATTTGAAAAGAACATATCATATTCAAATGATTGGTGATGACTAAGTAGTAATCCATCATCATTAGACCCACTATAATCCTAGTCCCATCTTGATTGATAGCTTTTGCATTTGTTCTTCCATATTCTTCAAGTAGTCCAATTCTTTTGACCAAGTATGTGGGATTAACCCTTTCTTTGCTAAATTATGAACACAAGGCAAGTACCAATCAAATGATAATTCTATTAAATCTTTATATGAATCATCAAGTTACATTAACTTCTTGACTTGAGGATGATGCTCTGAAAAGAACCTCTAGTCTTCAAACCTATGGATGACTTGGGGCTTCCTTAACTACCAAACCAATTTTGAGAGAAAGTTTGAAAGGTTCAAATTGATTTCTAACTATTTCACATATAGACTTGGATACACTTATGCTTTGCTTTTGGAGCCCCTTCATCACTATCTAGCTCAAGTATCACCCAAGGGAATTTACTACTAGAAGGGTGGTATGCTAACCATATATCTCATCCTATGAACTAGATTCTAAGTCTATATGGATAGGTACTCTAGTAGTGGGACATATCTTCTATTGGTGGCCAATAAAGAGGTTTTCCACCCCTGGACTCTCCTCTACCTTGGAGGTTCATCTACCCATATGTTCGAATGGAGTAAAGAACCGTGGGTTGAATCTAATGTCTGGCTCCACTTCCTCCTCCATGTCTATTTATGCTCCCTTTTATTTTTTTTACATTTTCTCGTTTCTTTTCTTATTTTTTCTCTTTCTTTTTATTTTTTTCTTTTTCTTATATTTTTAAACTTTGGCCAAGTTTACGAGAATATACTTGTTGATTTTGAGTAGTAAGTCGCATCCTCATATGCCGACCTCATGAATTGTAAATGGTTTTAGATCTCCTTGACACAATAGATGATCCCACCCCTCATGAACTTCATACATTGATGTAGAGGATGGAACTATGTTGTTCTCATGTATGATGGTCTCCCAAGCAAAGCTTGAAAGATGTATCCAAGTATATAATGTGAAACTTGGCTTCAGTCTTCCAATCATCTATCTCTAAGGGAAACACTATGGAGACTAAGGCCTGTTGACCTCACTTTGGAGTGCAAATTCAATCTTCCCATCTTAGACTTAGGAGTCTTCTAGACACTAAGATTTCCTAGTCATAAGACACTTCTAATAAAAACTTAACTAAGCCTAAAGACTTAACCATATGATTATGCTTGGGGATTAGATAATCAACCTACAAACCCAAATCCAATCCATGTTCACTTCTCAAGCCAAACCTCAAGTTCAATTCAAACATCAAATTCAAATCCAAAACCAAAATTCAAAACCAAATGATTGAAGCCCATGATCAAATCCAAACTTGAACCCTTCTAAGCCATATATGACCTATCCCATGGACTTAGCCAAATATTAATCCAAAATCAATTGATTTTCTCATAATCAATTTATATCTTCAATCATCTTTCTAAATATAAATCAAATCTACATTCAAATGATCAAAACTAAATCAAATTATATCAAACCCTTCCTAAGCCATATGACCTATCCCATGGACTCAAATCTTAATCCAAATCAAGTCAAACTCAATTGATTTTCTTATAAATCAATCATATTTTCAATCATCTTCACATTTAAATGAAATATACATTTAAATCATCAAAACTAAATCAAACCAAATCAAAATCCAAACCTAAGCCACATGACCCAACTCCATTTAGCCAAATTCTTCATTCCAAAACTACCCAATTGATTTTCTCATGAATCAATCATACCTTCAATCATATTAACAAATATAAATAAAATCTACAATCATCAAGCCAAACAAAATCAACCCAAGTCAAACCCAACTTAACCCTTTTGACTTGAAATGTTCAAATGAACCAAAACCCATTTGAACCAAGAATTGCAATTGAATTTATATATCAATCCCAAATCCATATATAAACTCAACCCAAAGTCATGCAAACTAAACCCAATTGGTCGACTTGACCAAAAGTGGACAATTTGATATATTTGAGCCAAGTTCTAATCCTACCCAAATTAGATTGAACCAAGCCCATAAAAACCCCCCATCATGATTTTGATCACCCTAGTTGATCAATTATCATAAATTGGGTCAAACCAAGCCAACTTGAACATTTGACCAAGTCAACACCTTAACCCATATGAACCCAAACTAGCCAAATTGCAACCTAAGCCAAATCCCTTGAAACTAATGATTCATACCAAATCAAAATCAATATTTGAATATGACTTGACCTTCAAGTCAAACCAAACCCAATCTCTTGACCCAAGTTGACCCAAATTGACCTAAAAGAATAATTGGGTCAAATTAAAAATATAAACCAAATTGATTGTAAACCAATGGCTCAAGTTCATTCCAAATTGATTGTTGAACTTGACCAAAGCCATGATTGAACAATTGAACCCAATTGACCTACTTAGCCCAAATTGACCTAATGGTTCAAGCCTAAATCAAAACTAAAACCAAATTAATTGAAACCAAAGCCTATAATCATCTTCAATTGGTCAACTAAACCCAACCCTTCACCAAGTAATTTAATTTGGTCAAATTGGTTAACTTAACCATTTGACCCAAATGAATTCAAATGCAAAATCAAATCTAAGCCAAATAAACCAAACCAATTGAACCAAAACATCCCAAATGATCATATGAACTTGACCAACCTTGATTGACCCAATTTGACCAATTGGTCAACTTGACCCAACCTAACCTAATTGACCTAAATGAGTCAAATTGAGCCAAACCTAAACAAATCAGATCAATTGACTTGAAATTTGCAACCCTTACTCATTTTAAATATGCCAAATCAAATCCAATTAAATGATCATTCTACCCTTTGATAAAGGGCATCACATTAGACAAATCAACCATGTAAGTGGTCATTTCCATTCCTTGGACACTTGTACTCTCCCAATGGTCCACCTAGCACCTAGACAGCCCAACCTGAACAATGGGTTGTTGGTCAATGACCCATGGAGGTGACATCACCTCACCTCCCCATTGGAGCATTTGAAACCATAGACACCCATAATTCCTCCTTTACCCCATGTTCACACCTTCAACCAACCAAGCGAAGCCAACTCACCTCCTCCCTACCACCCATGACTCCCTAAGATGGTTGGATGGCCACTAGAAGCCAAACCCAATTGACCATCCAATCAAGATGAAAGGCACCCTCATTTCACTCAAATACACACAAAATTCCTCATCTAGCTACCCAAGATGCTAGAGCCATTCCCTAAGCTCCCAAGCTCACCCTGATCAAAAAAAATGCCATTCTTCCCATCTCAAAATAGACACTCCCATTTTGACATAACTTCCCATTTTCTCCATCAAACTCAAATTAACTTTGCACACCTTCCTAGGCCTCAAAGCAAAAATGAATCATCTCCCAAGCTTCAGCACGAGGTGGGACTTGATCAAAGGAGCATCATCTTCATGGCCTGTGAATGTCAAGGAATTGATCCAATTGTTTCAAAAGCTTCATCTCCACTAGATGAAGCTTCCTCAATCAGCTAGTCTTGAGCTAATGAGGTATGCTTCCAAAACCTATCCTTAGCAAAATGGGTTGGAGCTTTTGAAGAAAACTTGTAACTCATGTAATCTTGACTGTTGGATCCCCTTAGATCAATGTCATGAAGGTGTGGGATCCTTTAGTTGATATGAGCTCGGGTAAGCTTGGATAAAGTGACAAACAGCAAACAAACTCCATTCTCCCTCACTCATGTGATGTTAGATCATGCACTGCCCATTTTGCATGAATAAAATTGACAATCATGGTTAGATTTGCTAGATGGATATGATTTAATCTTATTAAGCTATGGGATTAATTGTACCTATCCAATGATGTCTACAAGAAAGCTCTCACCGCCACATAGCTAAGTTGGATAAGTTTTAAGTAACCAATCACGCACATCAAAAGAATGCCACATTAGCGCACCACATGGCACTAACAGGATTCGACTTTAATTAGGCTTAATTAATCATTTTTAATGCCTAAAAAATCGAAATATCATAAATAAATCATAGAGAAATAAAAAATGCAAGTAAATACTCATTTTAAAGCTATTTAGGAGGCAAATTAATTAAAAATGATCTTAACTAATTTTGAATAGTAATTAAGATTTAATTACAAAATTAATTAGCTTAATTACTCTTTAATTACTTGAGCAATTAATCCCAAATTTTATTGGTTAATTTAATGGGATGACCTCTAACTCTCATAATTTTTTTAGGATTTATTGCACATTTAATTTGGAAAATTAACTAATTAGACCTTAACTAGTCTTTTAAGTTTATTAATGATTAATTAATCCAATGAATAGTAATAAATTGGTTAATTAATTTATTAATCATTGTTCAACAGTAAGTGAACTAAGGAATGGGACCCCTTTCCTAAGTTCATTTCACACTTTTAAAATGAAATTAATTAAGATTTATCTAATTAATTAAATCACTTAATTAAAATTGAAATCATAATCACATCACCTTAATTAATTAAATCATGGGGTAGATCTTTAGGTGTTTAATAACCTAAAGGAGTTTAATGAAATTGTGGTTAATCCACATGTGTGGGAAAACTATAAGAGTAATTAATTAAGTCCCTTAATCTAGCTAATTATTAATCATGAGCAAATTGCATTAGGCCCCTTTTATTTCCTAAGATCATTCCAAGTTTATTTCCAATGCATATCATGTTAGCTTATAATTATTTAGTTAACTACTTTAAAGTGATAGGTAACGGTAATTAATTCATCTATTTAAGGGTTCAATTGAATTAACCCATAAAATCAACTTAATTACATTTCCTTAAATTAAATCAAATAACTAATGTGGGAATGGGTTTAAAACATCAAGTGATGATTTCTCTTCTCCTCTTTAAATCAAATCAAATCCAAAACTTAATTTAATAAAGAAGCTTTCCTTTTAAATAATCTTATTTGATTTGATTGTCCTTAAGAACTAGCTTGGTTGAATGAATCACATGCTTATATTTGATTGTCCTCTTTCAAATCATGTTAAATTTGGTATGTCTTTGAATTCATGCATCCATCTTTTCAAAATCAAGAAAAATAAAATAGATTTCCTTTATGTAAGCTTGCATGTGTTGATTTAATTTAATATATGCATATATTATCAATATTAAATCCAAATGTATTTTTCAAAAGCTTATAAATGAATAATAATATGTGTTATGATGCTAGTTATAAATACATAAGAAATGCATGTGCTTATAGCTTAAGTGTATGAATGTTGAGTTCTCTTCCTCTATTCATGTGTTGATTTATATAAGATTGAATGGTAATGGGTATATGGCCTGACATCCTAGGAACACATGCTTTAGCTAGCCTCAAGGAGGTCATTTGAATTTCACTTCCCGGTTTAACAATGGCACGTACCCATTTGATTTCATTCTTATGTATTTCAACATTGGAATTTGATAGAACTTTAATTCATATATATAAATGATTCAATCAAAATAATATGCATGGTTTTCTTTCCCATTTATGTATACATCCATGTGTGTCAAGAAAAGCAAGTATATCCTGTGAATATGAGGCTTTAGTTAGCTCAAGGAGGTCATTTGATTACCCAATTCCCTAGTTTAACAATGACACATACTTGCCTATATTTTTTGTACATGTATATGTATATGTGATTAGTTAATGAAAATTTCATTTTACATTAAAATTGCATGCATTCATAATTGACTAAGTGGTTGACTTAATTATCCAAATGATTTGGAGCTTACTTCCTATGTTCATGTATACAAATTTGCATATGTTTGAATGAAAATGGGTATATATACTAGACATCCCGAGAATATGAGTTTTTAAATCTCTAAGGAGGTCATTTTGACTACCTCACTTCATTGGTTTAACAATGGCACAAGTCTATTTAATTTCATTCTTATGTCCTTTTGTATAAGAATTTGGATAAAGTTTTAAATTAAAATGGTTAAATAATTCAATCAAATAAAATATATATTAAATATACACATACATTCATCATTTAAGTGTGCTAAAATATGTTACATGTATAGATACACTTAGATTAAATCATATGCATGTTACATGTGATGGAAAAGAATGATTTAATATATGTCATGTGGTAGTAATTCAATTAAATTAAACTTAAGATACCTTTCATTTTGAATAGGATTATTGAAAGTGAACCTAAACTTAGGATTAATTAAATAATTTAATAAGCCATTCACTAAAGAGAACTAAATCAAATTAATATACTTTAGAAAGTGAATTAAGGTAGGGATGAAAGTGGGAAATCCTCTTTTCCTCTCTCTATAACACTTAGTTGCTATGTGTAATCAAATGAAATAAAAGAAAACACAAATTTAAATTCTCAAATCCATTAAACTACTTCAAGTGAAATCAACCTTTCATGTTAAATTGAGTCCTTTTATACTTAGAAAATACAACACTAATGACTAACAAGAATTACCATACAAGCCTTAATACACACATTAGAATTAAGTCACCACTTCTAGCTCTAACTTAGGATGGTGTATGATATGATGTATGTTTTATTTTATGATGTATTATTCTAGATTGGATGTAAGGGTGTATGCTTCGTAGACTGGATGATAGGCCAATATTAGCCTAATCATGTATTTTGTAAGGGATTATGCTTAAAATGCTTTAAAAATAAACGAATGCTCTTTTAGAGTTGTTTAAACTCTTAAGCATAATCCAAGTTAGGACAGTGGGCTTAGACCATGTGTAGAGTGCTAAGTCCAAATTATAAATACCGCTTGGGATTATATGTATATTTAGCTAACCTCTATTTTTGTGTAGTTAGATTTACTTTTCCCACATAAATGTAATTTTGCAATAATTAGATTAGTGCTATGGGAGATTAGATGAGCAAGTGCTAGAAGGCTTTGCCTGGGTGCCTTGTGATGCCTTTGAAGCAAGCACCATCCAAATCAAAGAGAACCAACCGAATTGGAGATATGAAGAAAGAAGACCCAATAGCATTTAATACAATTATAATTATTCTTTAATATTCCAAGTTGTATAAGGGTAGAGCTCCACCCATCTTTTTCTCTTGGCTTGTACCCCACAGGCATTTTATTCTTTTATGATAGTTTATTAATTTTTGATGTTATGTTTACATTGTGCATTAGGATGGCATGCTTTTCATAGTTTTTAAATGATTAAGGCTTTAATGTGTGCTTGATAAATTATTAGGCTCTTAGGATAAAAATAACTTTTCTACCCAACTAATCACTCATAACTAAATTTTAAACAACTCATAACCTCATCATAAAGCCTAAGACATAAATAAGATAATTAAAAGATTTAGCAACCCCTTAATGGTTGTATGTTTCACATCATGCATGCATATTATTTCTCCCTTGAACATGAAGGATCTCCATCATGATAAAGGAATGCTTGACAGGTGAGGGAATCCCTTATGGTGGAGAATAACTTCTTCTAGATGATTTGACCCATAACCTTTTTAATCATGCATTTAGGCATAAGAAATCCTAAACACTCTATCAAAATGATGTATCTAAAATGAAATAAAATTTGAAAAGATTTTGCATCTATAGATTAAGTCATATGCTCATACCATGCATGGTCTAGTCTCTTAGAGAGTGTGTTTAGGACTTTAGTCTCTTTCTAATTAAGTAACTACCATAGCTATCTTGTAATTCATAAGATTGGGCTACATGATTTTAAAATTATAGGAGGAGTTAACTGGCGGTCACTCCAGGTGATTATAAGTCAAGAAGTCAGACAATTTATTCTCTCTTATGGAGGTAAACCCTTATGTCCACTTATCACTTAGATTTAGGTTGTGCTTTAGCTAGTACTAAAGCTCCCTATATTTAAGATCTGAGGTAGCTATTTTTTCCATTCTATGAGCATAAATCCTCGCCTCTTAGGCATTCCCACTACCTTGTGTTGGTTGATTACAAGCCCAAGTAATCTAATTAAATTTCAACTCAAAATATATAAATCTCCTCAACTTCACAATTATAAAGCCCAACCATAAGATAGATTAGAATGCTCACTAGGCTTCCTAGTATCATGAGCATTTCCTACTTATTTTATTTAGATTCCAAAAATAAGTCTTCTCCTTCAACTTTCTTAATTAATTTTCCAAATACAACCAAACCTTTGATAGTCTAACCTTGAAATCTTTGGACATGATATTGTCTACTTAATCGAATGATCTATAGAAATTTCATTTTCTAAGAAGTAATTAACTGGAGGCTTGCCTCCATGGGGAACTTAAGAACCAAGTTTAATATAAACACTATTTTATTCATTCATGTAAGTAGGGGAAAATCTGTAACATTCAAGACCCATCATGCCTTAGAGTCCTTATTATGTGATTAGGTCCATTATAGGGTGATGCCTCTATCTTTCAAGATTGCACATCATACCTCAATGTTGTATGATCACCTCAAAAAAGTACCCCCCCCCAAGACAGTGCCCCCCACATCCAAAAATAAACACCACAAGGTCCTCTCACCTTGTTCATTGAATCTTTTAACATCATCCTTTCTTTTGAGTTTGGAGATGTTGATCCTCAAGTAGGCAAGGGTTCTTAGACTCATAAAGTTGACTAATACACCAGGGTTAACTAGAACTCTGGATGGCATGTATCTGCCAATATCCACTATAATGTAAAGAGGCGGTTGTGCCTGGTCATCCCTAGAGTAAGTCTTCATCATTGAATGTAACCCCTAAGATGTCCTTCGAGTGGCAAGCCTCCTCTTAAGTAGTGGTCAGCTAAGATAGGCATATCTCTAGATCAAGTCCTTGATTGGAGATTCCCTCATCTCTTTGGATAAGACAAGGGTGTCATATATGCTTAACTTAGCTATAAACTTTCTAAGGTGAGCTAGGACATTGTAATCAACTGTAGCATGCTCCTCCACAAGCATATCCATGGGTGGAGTATCCTATGGAGGGGCTATCTGCTCACTAAAACTAATGACTTGCTTACACTTATCTTGAGGTGCCACCCTAGGAGGTAGAACTTTGTCCCTGTGTAGATTAACTTCGGTGATTTCTTGGAATGATGAGCTTGTGGAAAGTTCTACCTTCTCATTGGGCATCAGCTTCTTCTATGGGATCCTCAGAGTAAGTTGACTCCAAGTCAATCTCAAGAGGTGAACTTTGATTCAAAGAAAGAATAACTCAACTTTAAAAGAAAGAATCAAAACTACTAGAGCTATTTTTATTTAGACTCAAAGAGCTTTCAATAGGAATAAAATCAAGAGCATTAGAAGTAGACAATATATAAGTAGAATCATCCTTCTTCATTAATTTCTTTTTAGGTGGAGGTACATAATAGAAATCAAGTAAAGCAAGAGGAGTAAGAATTTTAGTGCCCTTATCCACAGATACAACATTCTTGCCAGTACAAGAAGAGCTAGTAAGAGGTGCTAGCTGCAACAATGGAGGGAGTACTGACTCGATAGTGGTACACGACTATCCTGTGAAAGTATGGTAAACGCTACTACTGGGTCCCTCCTTGAAGTTATCCTTGCAACTAAAACCTTCCTTGGTGTTGGAGGTTTGATCTATTTTAGGCACCAAGGAAAGCTTCTTGATCTTAGAAATGATCTTCTTAGAGGTTTGGGATAGGGAGATATCCTAACCTTCTTTAGTCTTAAGAGGATCGCAAGTATCCCCAAAGATTACTCTAACAGATGGTTGTCCTAATAAGTATTCTTTAGGGATAACTATGGCTCAACTTATAGTGCTCAAGCTAGTCCTTAAAAGTGACACAAATCCTCTAAGACATGGCTTAACATGGTAGCAATAGCTAAGATCATTGCTCTTGCCCACTTCCCACCCTCTTAGGCTTTGGTAACTAAAAGTCAAGTTTCTTTAAGAGATTCTTAAAGATTTTCCTAACTATCTCCTCTTGAATGAATATGGCTTATTCAATCTATTTGAAAGAGGGTGGAAAGTAGCTACCATGATGGATATGAATATCACTACTCAAGAGTCCGAGGTGGTGGAAATGGTCATGTGGTGAGGTAATGATGGCTGAGGTGGTGGAAGAGGAGGTGGCAAAGGAGGCTACTGAGTTTGTAGTCTCTCATATTGAACTCTGGCAAGCAGCATTCCTCTATCCACTAACACAACTATCCCTTCCACCTTCTACTTGGGCCTAGATGATGAAAGGGCAACTGCTTCCTCTTGTAGGCTACCAGCCTTGTTGATTAATTTCTCAAATATTTTGATCATAAAGCCCTTAAGCATGAAGGCAATCGAGCCATGGATATTTTTGTGAAGAATCTAAATGGAATGCTATTCAGACAACTATGATTCGCATTCCATGCTCAGGTTGTGCCACCTGAGAATGTAATCAATAAGGGACTCGTTAAGTTTCTATTTCTCTTCGATGAGGTCACCTACAATCACCCTCACTGAGCCAGCAAACCTCTTGATGAAGAGGTGCTTAAACTCAAAAAGTCTTCACCAAATTGTTGGTACCAATCAAATGCAACACTAAGATCGCTAAAAGGAGGAAGAGGAAGAGTGCATTACAACCCACAAAAAAATGCTCTAAAGTGTGCAATATGTTATCGTTAGTTCCCACTACCATCAAAGATCTTGAGGATGGTGGCATAAAACCCTAAATAAAATATAAACTAAATAAAAACCTAAACCTAAAAAATAAAACCCAAAAATAAATAAAAAATAAAACCAAAACCCTAAACTAGAAAGAGAAACTAAACCTAAAATAAACATAATAAAATAAACTTAAACTAAACCTAAACCTAAAATAAACTAAACCTAAACCCTAACTTAGATGAAATAAAATAAACCTAAACCTAACCTAAAAATAAACCAAAAATAAAAACCTAAACATAAACCTAAAAAAATAAAATAAAAACCTAAACCTAAAACTAAAATAAAAATAAAAAATAAACCTAAAAATAAATAAAATAAAACTAAAGAAAAAAAAAATAAACCTAAACCTAAAAAAAAACTAAAATAAAAAAACCTAAACTAAAATAAACAAACTAAACAAAATAAAAAAATAAAACAAATCTAAATAAAAATAAAAATAAAATAAACAAAATTAAATCAAAAATAAATTAAACAAACCGAAACCTACGAGTTTACTTAATTAATGAAAAACCTAAACCCTAAACTTGAAACCCTAAATCCTAAATTATAAATCTTAACCCTAAACCATAAAACTAACCCTAGACCCTAAACCCTAAAAAACACTAAAAAACCCTAAACCTAAAAACTAAACCCTAAACTTAACCCTAACTAAACCTAAACCCTAAACCTAAACTTTAAAACCCTAAACCCTAAACCCTAGAACACTAAATCCTAAAACCTAAACTAACCCTAAACCCTAAGCCCTAAACCCTAAAAACCCTAAACCTGAAACTAACTCAAACCCTAAACCCTAAACCGTTAACCTACAACCCTAAACCCTAAACCTTAAATAAAAATGAAACCCATTCATTGGAGCATCTTCTTCTCCATTCTCTTTGTGCTAGTAGTTTCCTATGGACATCCCTCTGTGGTTTTTTTAAGTCAATTTTGGTTGTTGCTTCCATTTTGGAGAGTTTGATCAATATTCATCTTATCTTATCATGAGCCATTGTTGATCATTGTTTTGAATTCTGCTTCCCCATGGGGAAATCTGGTCGCTAATTTCGCTCTTGGGAGTTTCTAGCTTAAATCCATGATTACCTTCTAAATCATTCAAGGATGTTCTTGCTAGTAAGGCTAATTGCACTAGTGAGTCTCGCTTATTTTGACTTCCGTACCCATGATAATGTCATTCCAGGAAAGGTTATGAAGCCTTTGAATTTTGTTGGTGGGTAAATTGTTTGCATCATCCTACTGTAGAATATTCGATCTTTCTTCCATAGCTTGAAACTCTCAAGAATTGTTTCTATCGGATTGATCGATCCCCATCATGTATTGATCCAGCTTTCCAACAATTTGGATTACTCTCATGTTTTTTCTCGTCGCTTGTATTTTATTTTCAATTGTTAGATAAGATTGTTCAAATGGATGCCTCTTTTGATATTTAAGAGGAATCTCCATTGTTCTGCTTAGATCTCTTCCTAATCAGTGTCCATTTCATTAATCATGAATTTCTTTTACCGTGGTGATGTTCCATCCTCTTCGTTCAATCGCTTCTAATACTCACCATCTATTGCTCGATGTAGTTGGATATAACTAAACAATTTCCTAATGAAATTTGGCTAGGATTAGAGAAATAGGGATATTGGCAAAAGTGGAATTTGAGAATTTTCTTATTTTAATTCCCATTGTAAAATTCATGGTCATGGGTTTTCATATTGTTTTGTGGTTCACCCTCACTTTAAGAAACCAAAATGCTTAATAATAATTTGGATCCCAACCTAAAGGTGCCCTTGGTTAAAGCACAAAATTTATGGAATCTATGGACATTTTACCAAAATTAAGGGACATATCTTGATCCACCCACTATTTCTGTGGAGAATGTCAGCTTAAGCCCTGACGCTTTTGGATAATGTTAATAAGGATGCCTTACCCTTCAATGATTCTATAAGTTGAATGCCCTATTGGTAATAATATGGGTAATAATATGTTTTGAAACTTATGGATGATGATTTTGTCTCAAATGATTCAATTCCTGCTTATATGCCACCATTAATTGATGAGAATGTGATCCTAAATGAGGGTTTGAATGGAGAACAAACTAATGAAAGGCTTCTAATTCTGACTTGGGCACTTGTGCTTTAAATGGCTCTAATGATTTTCCTACCTCCTCTTCTAATGTTGAACTGATTTCTATTTTGACATTTCAACCTAATATGGATTTGGAAGAGGGTGAAGTGGCTTACAATGATGCTTTAAATGTGCAAATTTTCTCCAAAAATAACTCTGAACAATCTCTCTCAGATGGTGATGTAGTGGATATGAATAATAAGTTCCAAACTATTTTTATAAAGAAAAATAAAACTCCTAAAACCATACTTCCTAATTTTCCAGATTTACTAGATATGGCTCTTATGCCCAAAAATAAATGGTTCTTTCTTAATTTGGAACGTGAGAGAGATTGATACCCTCTCTATTAGAAATAGAATTAGAAACTTAGTTTGTACTCATAACATTTCCTTCTTGACTATCGTGGAACCATTTATTATTCCTTCTAACATTTATTATGTTGCTAGAATGATTGGCTTTAGAAATTTTTTGCTAACTCTAGTAATAAAATTTGGATTTTTTTGGAATAGTCCCTATGTTATGTTGATTTTGGATGATTTATCATTTGTTGTGAATGTTCAGACTACTTATGATAATTTTAGTTATTTTGGTTCCTTTATTTATGCTTCTTGTAATAGAAATGGTAGATGCATTCTTGGGAGAAAGTTATTAGTCTTTCTTTGATTCTTGGTTTGTTTAGATTTTTTCTATCTCTACTTCCAATGTGTTGTGGAAATGCTCCTACTTATTTTCTATGGAAGATTTTAATGACATGCTCCTTAAATGTCATCTTACTCACATTGGCTTTACTGGTCTCAATTACATGGAATAATTATATATATAAAAGGCTTGATAGGGTTCTTTTAATCATCCATGGAATAATATTTTCCATATTACTTATGTGGAGCACTTAAGAACCCTATGACAATTCTCCTTGCTTATTAATGTTAATGCTACAATCCTTCTCCCTATCCCTTTTCCAAAATATGTGGCTTATATGATAGATTTTTCAATGTTGTTGCTAGTAACGGGGGAGAACCTCTACATCATGATGACTCTATTTTTGGGATGAAGATATTGTGGTTCAAATTAAAAAGACTTAAACAATTCCTTTCTTGGTGGAATAAACATTATTTTAAGAATCTTTTTTTTTTATATTAATAAAATGGAGAATGAGGTGATCGTTTTGGAAGATGTTGTTAATGATCCTTATAAAATTCAGATGTTGGCTCAAGCTAAAGATAGGTTGACATTGTTTCAAGATATGGAGAAGACTTATTGGCAGAAAAAAGCTTCTATGAAATGGATTTCTAATGGAGAACAATACCAAATATTTCATTTCATGGTTAAAAAAAATCTATAAACCATATTCATAAAATTAAAATTAAATGAGTTTGGTGTATGGATAAAATGGAGCTTACTGAGTTTGTTCTCCTTTTTTATAAAGAGCTTCTAAATAAAAATGTTGATTATGAAGATATTTCTCAAGTTATTCTTTAATTTTATGAGGATAACAATATTTTCTTCCTTACCTTCTAAGATTGAAATTTTTGATATTTTAATATATAAATAAAGACTGGCTACCCTAATGGTTACACTACCCTTTTTTTAAAATGTTGGATTGTCATTAACAACCTAATTAAAGTAGTTGATATTTTAAGGGTCATATCCTTCCCAAATATTTTGCTAGCACCTCTATTGTTTTAATTATTAAAAAAGACAATCCTGAAGTTTGGAGTGATTTTAGGCCGATTAGCATTTACTATTTTTTTGAAAAAAACTTATCTTTAAAATTTTGGCTAAAAGATTGAGTATCTTGCTCCCTAAAATTATCTCCCCCAATCAAATTGATTTAGTTAAAATAAGATCCATTTTTGATAATGTACTTTTAGATCAAGAGATGATCCATGATTTGAATGCCAAAGTTTACGGTGGAAACCTGCTTTTTAAGCTTGACATTTCCAAAGCTTACAATAATATTGGTATATATATTCGCTTTATTTGAGTTCTCTAATCAATTTATTGCTTTAATTAAGAATGGGATTGAGAATTCTTGGTTTTATGCTTTAATGGTGAGTGCATGGTTTGTTCTCTTATGGGCAAGGCAAGGTGACCCCTTTCTTTCCTTCTTCTCATTTTGTGAATATCTTTCTATGTCTTGAGCATATGTTTAGTTTAATGCCTAACATGTTCTATAAAATCATTGGTGGGTTTCCATTTTCACTTTAGCTTTCGATGATTTCATTATATTTTGCAATGCCTCCACTCATTACATTAAAAAATTATGTAAGTTCTTAATTCATTTTGGTAGGGATAGTGGCTTGAATATTAATCCTAATAAAAGTTTTTTTTATTGCTAGCTCTTCTATCTACTTATCTAAGATCAATGTTATCAAAAATATTACTGATTTCTTTTATGAAAATCTCCTCATCTTGGGGACTAGAGGCATGAAAAGTCTTCTTTATTGTAATTTTGAAGTCTTCTTGTTTGCAAATATGAAAACCTTTCCTTTAAGTCTTAATCTAGATAAACTGATTGTTACCTGAGGCTTTTATTTTTCTTCCTCCGATCTTTGGCTTTCTCTATGGTGTGTTTTTAGAATGCTATTTCCTCTACTAGTTTTGTCTTAAGTTTTCTATTCACCTAAATCTATTTTATTCTCCTTGAGTTCCTATCTTTGATTGGTTGGGATTATTTTTCTTTTTTTTGGCTTTCTTTACAATTTTTTTGGTTTCGGTTTGTTTTCTCAATAATGGTGGATGTGTTTGTATATATCATTGGTTTTGCTTGTCTTATTGGTGTGGTTCTCTTATCTGCTAGATCTCTAAAACCTAGTTAGTTTGTCTTGACTTTCTAGTTATTCTGTTGTCTATGTGGGTTTTCCCTTCCTGGTGTTGCTAATTGATTTACCCTTTGTCTCTTTTTCTGGTGGTTTTTCTAAGTTTTTCTAGAATGGTTTGTTCAATGATGAGCAAATTATTTTTGATTATATTATTTGCTTGGTTTGTCCATTCTATCATGAGTTTTACCCTTCACCTACTCTTGTCCTTTTATTTCATGGTTATGTGCTGCATTTCTCATAATCATTGTGGTTTTAGCAGGGTTTATGTTATTGTACTAAGAGGGATTGTCAATTTATTATTGTAGTTTGAGAACTATTTTTTGCTACCCTTACTTTGTTTTGTTTGGAATGAGTTTAGATTTTAATTTAATCATCATATCTTCTAAATATGGGTTTGTCCTCCCTTATATTAATTTTGGTTTTGGTTTGTTCAACCCAAGTTGGATACCTATTTTTTGCCTTTTTGGTTCTCATTTTTTTTGCTATTTCTTGTTTTGGATGGTATTTTCATTTTTCTTTTCTAGTCATTGGCTATTGTCTCTATCTTTGATGGATTCTCCTTACTTATATTAAGATTAGTGGTCACAGCTTTATGGATATTTTTTGATGTTGGTCAAATGACTATTTTTTTTTTTTCATGGTTCTTTCATGACTTGGATCCTTAGCTATTATGGTGGCTTTGTTATCCTTCTTTTGGTTGTTTTCATTGTTTAAAGGAGTATTTATTTTGGTTTGCCCTTGATTATAACCCCGCTTATCTTTCCATCATTCTTTTCTTTTGGTTTCCCTAATTTTTCATTCTAGGGATAAACCTCTTTTGTTTGATGGTTGCCTTGCTACCTAACCCTGCCATTAGTCTGTTAGATCATTATTGCTTTGCTCTTTGCATGTCCTAATGAGATCCACCAACTAATTGCTTATCCTTTGTCTGTCTGCTTTTTTTTCTATATTCCTATGTTTATTCCTAGACTTTGTTATGCATTCTTGGTGGCTTTGGTGGTTCTCCTCTAGTCTTGGTGTTATCTTGATTTTTACCACCTTATCTAACCAACTTATTGAGGCATTTGGAGTTATGTTGTTTGTTTATGTTGATGATTCCTAGAGATGCTATAAGAGGTATGTTGTCTGATGGCCTTGATTTGTTTTTCATCCTTGTCTGCTATATGTAATTGAAACCTTCACCTAAAGTTGCTTTCATTTCGCTCCATGAGACTATTGTAATTGAGAGCCTTTTCTTTATCTTATTTTATCTCGCTTTACTTTATGTTTTGATTAATTATTTGATTATTTGTCTGATTAGATCTCTTTGCTGGGAGACTATTGATGGTGGATGCTTTTTTATTTTGTTTGTCTTTCATGGACTTTCTTTGGGATTACTATTTTATTTTCCTTGTTTGCTTATTAACTATATTTGGCTTATCTCTTAGGACTTTGTAGTTCTTGAGCATTAGCTAAGAGATTTGCCTCTAAGGACCCTTTGTTTTTCCTAATTTTTGATTTTCTAAATCCTAAACCCTAAACCTTAAACCCAAACCTCACTAAACCCTAAACCCTAAACCCAAAACCCTAAACCTTAAACTAAAACTTATAACCCTAAACCAAACCCTAAACTCTAAATTCACTAAACCCCAAACCCTACCTATTTCCTTTGTTGCTATCCTAAATAAATAAACCTAAAACTTTTAAAAGATAAAATAAATCAAAACCCTAAACCTAAACCTCTTTTTCCTACACTAAACTGTTCCTCTTTGCTGTGTAAAATAATCTTTAAATATAAAACCTTTTCCTTATTGTTCCTCACAAACTCTAAACCTTAAATAAAATAATCTGCTGGAACCTAAACCTAAAATAAACTAAACCTAACCCTAAACCGAAATTAAACTTATACCTTTTAAAATAATGCTTAAACATAAACCTTCCTAAACATAAACATGGGTAAAATTAAAGCCTAAACCCTGTCTAACTTTAAACCTAAACTTTTCCTAAATAAACCTAAATAAATGCTTTTTTTAAATTTTTCCTTTAAACTAAATTTTCCTACTAGTTTATTTAATATAATCAAACCCTAAACCCAAAAAACTAAAACCCAAACCCAAAACCCTAAACCCTAAAACCTTTAACCCTAAACCATAAACCCTAAACACTAAAATCTACAACCCTAAACCCTAAACCTTAAACCCTAAACCCTAAACCCTAAACTCTAAACCCTCAACCCTAAACCAAAAAACTATTTAAACCTAAACTAAATAAACCTAAAATAAAATAAATAACCAAATAAAAAATAATAAATAAACTTTAAATAAAACCTAAACCTAAAAAAAAATAAAACCTAAACCAAAAAAACAAAATAAAATAAACTCAACTAAAAAATAAACCTAACTATAAATAAATTAAAATAAAAATCTAAACTAAAATAAGTGAACCTAAAATAATAAACTAAACTAAATAAAAACCTAAATAAAATAAAATAAATAAAATAAAAAAAATAAACTAAAACTAAAAATAAACCTACTTACTTAATTTTAAAATAAACCATAACCCTAAACCATAAACCCTAAAACTACCAAACATTAAACCTAATCTAAACTTAAACCTAAATACCTTAAACCCTAAACTAACCCTAAATCCTAAAGCCTAACCCTAAATACCTTAAAAGCATAAACCCTAAACCATAAACCCTAAACCTTAAACCTAAACCCAAAACCCTAAATCCTAAACCCTAATCACAAAACCCTAAACATAATCAAAAATAAAAGTAAACCTAAACCCTAAAACCTAATAAACCTAAACCTAAACTAAACCTAAGTAAACCTTGATAAAAAACAAACATCATAAAATAAAGCCTATAAAAAAAGCTATCCTAAGGTGTTGGTGGTTATACTATAGCAAGTGGAGGAAGAAAATGGAAATGGTGGTAAAGAGATGACATGAAATCCTGAGGCCTAAATGGGATGGGAGAAAATGGTAATTAAATTGTCTTTAAAGATATAAGAGTTTTTGATTTATGCTTCATTTTATCTAAAATTTAAACTAAAAAAGAAATAATAAATAACTAAAAAAATAAACTAACCTAAAACTAAAACTAAACTAAACCCTAAAACAAAAAAAAATAACCCTAAACCCTAAAAAACCTAAACCCTAAAATAAACTACTAAACCAAAATTAATAAACCTAAACCTAAAACCAAAACCTAAAAAATAAATACTAAACCTAAACCCAAAATAAAATTAAAAAATAAACTACATAAACCTAAACCTAAAACTAAACCTAAAAAAAAAAAAACTAAATAAAACTAAATCTAAAATAAACCTAAACTAAACTAAACCTAAATAAAATAAACCCTAAAATATAAACTAAACCTAAATAATAAACTAAAATAAACCTTAACTAAAATAAAACTAAACCTAAAACCCTAAACCTAAAATAAAATAAACCTTCTAAATAAAACCTAAACCTAAAATAAAACTAAAACCTAAACCTAAAAAATTAAATAAAATAAAAAACTAAAAAAATAAATCTAAAAAACAAACTAAAATAAAAAACTTACACTAAAATAAATAAACCTAAAATAAACTAAATAAAAATAAAAAATAAACCTAAGTAAAAATAAATAAAATAAAATAAGCTAAATTAATAAAATAAATTAAATAAACTAAAGAAATAAACCTCCACTATAATAAACTAAAATAAATAAAACACTTAATCCTAAACCTAAACCTAAAATTAAAATAAACCAACTAAACCTATAACCCTAAACCCTAAACCCTAACCCTTAAAACCTAAACTAAACTAACCATAAACCTAAAATCTAAACCTTAAACCCTAATCCATCCTTAAACCCTAAAAACCCCTAAACCTTAAATCCTAAATCCTAAACCCTAAGTCCTAAACTAACCCTAAACCCTAAGGTAACCCTAAACCCTAAACCCTAAAAACCCTAAACTCTAAAGCCTAAATAATAAACCTAAAACCCAAAACATTAAACCCTAACCCTCAACCCTAAAAACTTAAACCTAAACTAAATAAAACCTAAAAATATAATAAATAAAAACCCCTAAACCTATATAAAATAAAACAATAAAATAAAATAAAAACCTAAACTTAAACCTAAAAATAAAATTAAATAAAAAATAAAAATAAACTAAAATAAAATAAAGAATAACCTAAACTAATCTTAAAAAAAAAAAAAAAGCCTAAGAATAAAAAAGTTTAATAAAATAATAACTAAATAAAAACCTAAACCTATAAAATTATCCTAAAAATAAAACCTTAAAATAAATAAAAAATAAAACCTAAACCCTAAACTAATAAAAAGCCAAACCTAAAATAAAAATCAAATAACAAAATAAAATAAACCTAAACCTAAACTAATAGAAACTAAACTAAAATAAATAAAACCTAAACCTAAACCTAAAATAAACTAAACCTAAACCTAATCCTAAACTAAATAAAATAAAAATAAACCTAAAATAAATACTTAAAACCTCAACCTAAAAAAATAAAATCAAAACCTAAACCTAAACCTTAAAATAAAAAATAAAACCTAAACAAAAAATAAAATAAAATAAAAATAAAACTCAACTAAAATGTCAACTAAAACTAAAAAATGAAGTAAAATAAAAAACCTAAACTAAATAACAAATAAACTTAAATAAAAATAAAAAATAAACTTAAATAAAAATAAGAAATAAAATAAACTAAAATAAATAAAAAATAAACTAAATAAACTAGACAAACCTTAACGTACTGGTTTACTTATTTTAATAAAAAAGAAATCCATAAACCCTAAACTGTAAACCCTAAACCTAAAACCCTAAACACTAAGAAACCCTAAATCCTAAAAAACCCTAAACCCTAAACCCGAAACCCTAAACCCTAAAAAATCCTAAATCCTAAAAAACCCTAAACCCCAAACCCTAAACACTAAACCCTAAACCCTAAACCCTAACCCTAATCCTAAACCTTAAACCCTAAAAGAATAAACCCTAAAACCCTAAACCTTAAACTCTAATCTCTACACCCTAAGCCTTACACCCTAAACCATAAACCCTAAACCCTAAACCCTAACCCTAAACCCTAAACCCTAAACCCCAAACCCTAAACTTCAACCTAAAGTAACTAAATAAATTAAAAAATAAACCTAAACCCTAAATTCTAATGAACCTAAACCTTAAGAATGGGCAGAACCTTGATGGAAGGAACATCATCATCAACCAGGCTCAGTCTAGATCTAGCGATGGATGAGAAGGTGGAGGCGGCATTTATCATAGTGGAGGTGGGGGATCTAGAGGTGCTCAAGGATATGGATGTGGTGGTCGGAGTAGTGGTGGTTATGGAGGCAGGAAGAGCAACGGAGGTTACAACCGTGGTGGTGGCGGAGGGAGAAATCGAGGATATGATGGCGGATATCACTACTCAAGTGGCGGGGGTGGTTCTGATGAGAACTGGAGAAATTAAAGAATGACCGACCCGATCTACTGCTTATTGAACTATGTCTTTACAGAAGAGACGATTCTAGTTATCTAGGGCTTTATATTTTCTCTATGCGTGCTCATTTTTTATCTATGTCATTGCTTGTGTCTTAGAAAATTTGGTGTGTTACTTGGTTTATGAAATTGAAAAGAAGAAATGTTGAATCTTAATTTGTTCTCTATTTAAAAAAAAACAAAATCCCTAAACCCTAAACTTAAACCCTATACCAAAAACCTAAACCCTAAACCTTAAAAATCCTAAACCCTAAACCCTAAAACCTTAAACCCTAAACTTTAAACCCTAAAACCTATACTATAAACCCTAAACTCTAAACCCACAAAGTACAAATATTAAACCCCAAACCCTTAACTAACCCTAAACCCCAAACTAGAAACCTAAACCAAAACTAAATAAAACCTAAAATTAAAATAAATAAATAAACCTAAACCAAAATAAAACTAAAAACTAAAAATGAACTAAAAACCAAACCTAAAACCTAAACCTAAACCTAAAAAAACAATAATAAAAAATAGAAAATAAAATAAACTAAAATAAATAAAAACCTAAACTAAACTAAAAAATAAAAAACCTAAATAAAATCAAAACTAAACCTAAAATAAAATTAACTAAAAATTAAATAAAAACTTAAACCTATAAAATAAACCTATAAAAAAACTTATAAATAAATAGAAAAGAAAACCTAAACCCTAAACTAAAAAAAAAACTAAACCTAAAATAAAAATTAAATAAACATAAACCTAAACTAAAATAAAGTAAGCTAAAATAAATTAAACCTAAACCTAAACCTAAAAACTAAACCTAAACCTAAACCGAAACCCTAAATAAAATTAAATAAACTAAAAATAAAACTAAACTTAAACTAAAAAAAAATAAAATTTAAAAATAAACCTAAACTAAAAACCTAAAACCCAAACATAAAATAATAAAATAAAAACCTAAACCTAAACCTAAAAATAAAAAATAAAAACTAAACCTAAAAATAAAATAAAAATAAAACTAAATAAAAAAATAACCATAAACCTAAACCTGAATCTAAAAAATAAACTAAAATAAAAAAACCTAAACTAAATTAAATAAACCTAAAATAAATAAGCCAAACTAAATAAAAATAAAAAGTAAACCTAAATTAAAATACAAAATAAAATAAAATAAAATAAAATAAATAAAAATTAAGCTAATTAAACCTAAACCTACCATTTTACTTAATTTTTTTTTAAAAAACTTTAAACCCTAAACCCTAAATCCTAAATCATAAACCCTAAACCCTAAACCTTAAACCCTAAACCCTAAAACTAACCCTAAAATCTACAACCCCAAACCCTAAACTCTAAACCTTAAACCCTAAAAAACCCTAAATCCAAAACCCTATCTCTAAACCATAAACCCTAAAACTCTAAACCCTAAACCCCAACCCTAAACCCTAAACCTAAACCTAAAGTAACTAAATAAATTGAGAAAAGAAACTGAAACGTTAAAACCTAATAAACTTAAACCCTAAGAATGGGCGAACTTGACAAAGAAGAACATCACCCAACCAGACCTAGATCAAGCGGAGGCAAAGGCGGAGGTGGTTAACATAGTGGTGGGGATCTAGAGGTGCCTGAGGAGGATATGGAGGTGGTTTATAGTGGTGATTATGGAAGTAGGTGGAGCGACGGAGGTTACAATCATGGAGATGGCGGAGGGAGATGTTTGGGATATGATGGTGTATCTCACTACTCGAGAGGCCTGGGTGGTTCTGATGGGAACTAGAGAAATTGAAGAATGACTGATCCGATCATCTACTTATGGAACTGTGTCTTTACACTAGAGATGATTCTAGTTACTTAGGGTTTTTAATTTACTCTATGCATGCTCATTTTTTATCTATGTCATCACTTATGTCTTAGAAAACATGGTGTGTTACTCAGTTGATGAAATCAAGAAGAAGAAATGTTGAATTTGAATTTATTCTCCTTTAAAAAAACCAAAAACCCTAAACCCTAAACAAAAACTTGAACCCTAGACCTAAAACCTAAACCCTAAATCCTAAACCCTAAACCATAAACCCTAAGCCCTAAAACCCTAAACCCTAAACCCAAAACCCTAACACCTAAAACCAAAACCCTAAACCCTAAATGCTAAACCCTAAACCATAAACCCTCAACTAACCTTAAACTATAATCCCTAAACACTAAACCCTAAAAAGCTAAAAACCTTAACCTCAACTAAATAAATCATAAAAATAAAATAATAAAAAATGTAAACCCTAAATAAAACTTAAAAATCTAAACCTAAAATAAAATAAAATAAACATAAACCTAAACCTAAACTAAATTAAACTAAACTAAAATAAATAAAACCTAAACCTAAACCTAAAATAAACTAAACCTAAAATTAAACCTAAACCCTAAATAATATTAAGTAAATAGAAAATAAACCTAAACCTAAACTAAAAAAAACCTAAAAATAAACATAAAACCAAAACCTTAAAAAATAAAATAAAAACCTAAACCTAAACCTAAAAATAAAAAATAAAACCTAAACCTAAAAAATAAAATAAAAATAAAAATAAAACTCAATTAAAAAATAAACATAATCCTAAACCTAAACCAAAAAAATAAACTACAATAAAAAATCTAAATAAAAATAAATAAACTAAACTGAATCAAAATAAAAAATAAACCTAAATAAAAATAAAATAAATTAAAATAAGTAAAAAATAAACTAAATAAACCTAAACCTGCTAGTTTACTTAATTTGTTTTTTAAAAAATCCCTAAATTTTAAACCATAAACCCTAAACCTACAACCCAAAACCTAAAACCTTAAACCATAAACCCTAAAAAATCCTAAACCCTAAACCTTATACCCTAAACCTAAACCTAAACCCTAAACTCTAAACTCTAAAATCCTAAACCCTAAACTCTAAAAACCCTATAGCCTAAAGCCTAAACATGAAACTAACCCTAAAACCTAAAACTCTAAACCCTAAACCTTAAAAGCATAAACCTTATGTCCTAAACCCTAAACCCAAAACCATAAATAGAAACCTAAAGTAACTAAATAAATTTAAAAATAAACCTAAATCCTAAACCCTAAGAATGGGCAGAACCTTGATGGTAGGAACATCACCATCAACTAGGCTCCCTAGCATATATGGAGGCTAAGGCGACATTGGTTGACATTTGATGGAGATCTAGAGGTGCTGGTGGATATGGAGGTGGTGGTCAGAGTAGTGGTGGTTATGGAGGCGGGAGAGGCGATCGAGGTTACCACCAAGGTGATGGTGGAGGGAGAGATCGGAGAGATGATGGTGGATCATGCTACTCGAGATGCCGAGGTCATTTTGATGGGAACTGGAGATACTAAAGAATGACTAATCTGATTTATTGCTTATGAAATCGTGTCTTATAGTTGAGACAGTTCTAGTTATCAAGGGTATTCAATTTGCTATATGGGTGCTCATTTTTTATCTATGTCATCACTTGTGTCTTATAAAACTTGGTGTGTTACTTGGTTGATGAAATCAAAATGAAGAAATGTTGAATTTGAATTTGCTCTTTGTTTAAAAAAATAATACTAAAAACCCTAAATCCTAAACTAAAACATCAACACCAGACCTTAAACTCTAAACCCTACCCTAAATCCTATACCCTCAACCCTCAACCCTCAACCCTAACCCTAAACCATAAACTCTGAACCTACATCCCTAAACCCTAAACCGTAAACTCTAAACCTTAAACCTTAAATCCTAAATCCTAAATCATAAAACTTATAACCAAGAACCCTAAACCCCGAACCTTAAATCCTAAATCATAAATACCTGAAAACTTAAACTTAAACTAAATAAGACTTAAAAATATAATAAATAAAAAACCTAAACGTAAATAAAATAAAAAATAAAATAAAATAAAATCCTGAACTAAAACCTAAACCTAAACCTAAACCTAAACCTAAATGTAAAAATAAAATAAAATAAAAAATAAAAACTGAACTAAAATAAAATAAATAAAAACATAAATTAAACTAAAAAAACAAAATAAGACTTAAAAAAACCTAAATAAAATAAAAACTAAATGTCAAATAAAAATAAAATAAAATAATAACTAAATAAAAACCTAAACTTAAAAAATATACCTAAAAAATAAAACCTAAAAATTGAAAAAAAAAAAACTTAAACCCTAAACCAAAAAAAACATAAACCCAAAATAAATAAAATTAAATAAACCTAAATTAAAATAAACTAAACTAAAATAAATTAAATCGAAACCTAAATCTAAAATAAACTAAACTTAAACCTTAAACTAAATAAAATAAAATAAAATAAAAACTAAACCTAAACCTGAAAAAACAAAATAAAAACATAAACCTAAACCTAAAAATAAAAAATAAAACAAAACCTAAAAAAATAATTAAACTAAAAGATAAACATAAACCTAAACCTAAATGTAAAAACTAAACTAAACTAAAAAATAAACATAAACATAAACCTAAACTTGAAAAATAAACTAAATAAAAGTAAAAAATAAAATAAACTATAATAAATAAAAATTAAACTAAATAAACCTAAACCTACCAGTTTACTTAATTAAAAAAACCCTAAACCTAAAAACTATCCCTAAACCTTAAAACTAACCCTAAACCTACAACCCTAAACCCTAAAACCCTAAACTAACTAAACCCTTAAATTTTTAAACCCAACACTAAACCCTAAATCCAAAACCCTAATCATAACCCGAATCCTAACTCTAAACCCTAAGCCCTAACCCTAACCCTAATCATAAACCCTAAACCTAAACCTAAAGTAACAAAATAAATTAAACACAAACCTAAACCCTAAAACCTAATACCTAAACCCTAAGAATGTGCTGACCTGATGGCTAACATCACACCAATCAAGCTCCTAGATCTAGCAGGCTAAGGCAATGATTATCGCAAAATGTGGGAGATTTAGAGGTGGATATGGAGGTGGTGGTTAGAATGGTTATGGAGGTGGGAGAGCAGTGAGGTTACTGGTGGTGGTGGAGGGAGAGATCTGATATATGATGGCAGATCATGTTACTCGAGAGGCCAGGGTGGTTCTGATGGGAACTTGAGAAATTAAAGAATGACCAATCTGATCTACTGCTTATGGAATTGTGTCTTTATAGTAGAGACGATTTTACTTATCTATGGTTTTTGATTTACTCTATGGGTGCTCATTTTTTTATTTATGTCATCGTTTGTGTCATAGAAAACTTGGGGTGCAACTTGGTTGATGAAATCAAAAAGAAGAAAGGTTGAATATGAATTTGTTCTCTGTTAAAAAAAAACCTTAAACCTTAAACCTAAAACCTAAACTAAAACTGATGTAAGTGTAGGTAACCATTCTTAAATGGTAGCATAGGGATGAATAGGGAATGAAATTAGGTGAGCATTAGGTCCTTTTCAAATGAACCTTATATCTCACCAAAATTTTTATTCAAAATTATACCAACATAAGAAAGAAGAGAATCTTATACTAAATATACATGTATAATATTTTACATGTAAGCTTATAATTAAAGTATAAGTGGCATACTTTCAGGTTTGATATTTCAGTTATAAGTTCTGAAAATAATTTGGATTTAGTAGTGATAATAGCCACTCCTATTTTACTTTATCCAACACATGCACATTTGACATAATGTAAATGATTTCATTTTAGAATTTGAAATATGAAATTATGAATGCATGAAATCACATGATAACTTAACATGTTGGGAAAGATCAAGTAATGAAAGCATGTAAACAAACTCACTTTACTTAAATCCTAAAGACATTCTTATAGAATAAGAAAATTTAGAATAAATCAAAGTGAATCTCAAAATGATTTTGTTTAGTTTGAAGTTTGATTTATTTTGAAAAGGTGAGATGAGTTTGCTATTTCTAACCCATTCCCATATGTGTTTGATATTTTGTTTAATTTTTAAATAATTAAATCTATTTTATGTGTTAATTAGGTTAAGGTATGAATTAAGTGGCTTAATTTACCCTTACCTACACCACCTTGGAAGAATTAACTAAGTAATTATGAGCCAATGAGATGACATAAAACCCATAAGGTATTTAAATTTGTAATGCATCTAATAATGAAAAGGCCTAATGTAATTTGGCTCACAATTAAAAGTTAATTAAGCTAAGGTGTTTAGCTTAAGTACTTTTAAAACACCTTTTCACACATGTGAATTGGGCTTTAATTTATTTAATTAAACTTAGGCTATTAAACACCTAAGCATCTACCCAAGGTAGATTAATTAAGTTATGGAACTTTTTAAATTTTTTGAAAATTGATTAAATGGATAATTAATGAGTTAACCCTTAATTAAGGGGATTAAGGAGAGAAAAGGGGAGGATTTTAGGGAATAGCTTAGGGAAATGCCCCAAAATTATTCCATAAACCCTCTACTTGATCTGACCTTAATCAAACCTAATCATAGGGTAAATCCTCTAATCACACATTAATTACCCTTAATTACATGAAAGGGGTAATTAGGGAATAAAATAGAAATTCCCCCAATTAAGTCCTCAATAAATCTCAATAAAATTAGGGGAGGAAGAGGTCATCCCCTAAAATGAACCCTAAAAATTTGGGATTAATTGATGACCTAATTAAAGGATAATTAACTAATTAAGATTCAAAAATAAACCCAAATTCAAAGAAAAGAGTAATTCAAAATCCATTGAATATCTTTTTTAAAATATTCTAGATAAAATTTTCTTTCCATAGCATTTTTCCTATTATTTTTCTAGTTTATTATGAAGTGTTATGAATTTTAAAAGTTATATGGACTAATTAGGAATTAATTAGGCATTTAACTAAACCCTACTTAATCCTCATAGCTGATGCGGTGGGGCTGCTTCTTTACATGCATCGTTGTGAGGGTGTGACTTAAACGTCACATCCCAAATGATGGTATGCACGCAATATCCTCCATCCGATCAAAGATGAGCTAAGGATTCACCCGCAATTTTAAAAGTATAATGGATTTACTAAATGTGCTAAATAATTTAAACTGTCCATCTAAGATGTGTGGATGGACAGCTGAGTTTAGCCAAGTTCTTCCCTGAGGATCAATGGAGACCATCCATGATCTAAGGGGAGATCCAAGCCTGATCTAGCATGGAATCATACAAAAGTCAACCCACACCATCTAAACATAATTACCAACCTATCCAATAGTTGATTTCTCATGCCATGAACATTTCTTTCACAATGGGCCAACACCTATCAAGCTAAGTGGTCAAAAAATTTCATACCTCGTCAGAGGTGATCACTAGCGCTCGAGCTCGATGAGGTAGGTTCATCTGGTGGAAACAAAGCCCTATTGAAATTCGTAGGCCTTGGAGTTGAGTGGATCAAATGATTAGACTAACACCACTTCGCTTGGGCTTCAACTTTGATCCAATTGAGCCCTTCCTTGCTGTGGGAACTTCAATCAGAGCTTGAGCAAGTTTGACTTGACCCTCTGATGGAGTGTACAAGGGTAATTGGATGGAGATCAAGTATGGAGGAAGTTGGCTAATGGATTGAGCTCCCCTATTTTGCAGTGTACAAAATTAAGAATTAGGGAATTCAAATCCTATCTAAGAAGTTTAAGAATGCTCTGAGGTGGTTGCTCTGGATTCCTAGGCTCCAATCGATAGTGAGTGTATTCAAATTTCATTGAATTAGGGGGAGTATATCTCCCCATTTGGAAATCGGATGGCCAAACCATCCTTTCCCATTTTGATTCAATTGATGAGATTGGAAAGGTTATTTAGGTGGTTTTGAGTGTGCACATGGTTGGTTTGATCCAAGGAATGGATTGCCAACTTCCCATGTGATGAATTTGAGCTTAAGAGGGAATTTGAAATTTCAATTTGAGACTAGGTGGTCAGGTTTGGTCTATGGACCAAATGGGCTGACCCAAACCCATTAGGTTTTGTGCACCACTCATCAATAAGTCCCCTTGAGCTTTTAGGAAAGCCACAAGTGATTGTGAAGAGTGTATGACCAAAATACCCATGGGTTAGGCCAAAATTTGTTCTATGGCCTAGGGGTAGGATGGTCATTTTGCTATTTTTCACTTTGGACATGTTAGGTATGTGGAGAAACTAGGTTTGGCCAAGTTTCAGTGGATTTGAAATCCATTTGATAGGGTTTGGCTCATGTTGACCCATTTATGTCAAAATGGGTCAACTTGGGTTAAGTTGATCAATAGATCAAATTGGGACAATTTAGAATGACCATTTGAAATGTTTTGGTGGCTTTGGTTTGATTCAATTTGGTATATATTTGGTTTCTCATATGACTTCTTTAGGTCAAATGGTCAAGTTGACCCATTTGACCTATTTGATCTATTTGAGGTGGACAAGTTTAGGTTTGGTTAGTCATATGGAGTAGATTGGTATCTTTGTTTCCAATCAATTTGGGTTAAGTTCAATTTGGCTCAACATGACCCTTTAGGTCATGTCTAAGGTCAATTGGGCTAGGTTAGGTTTAGTTGGCCAATTGAGGCTTTGTCCAACAAGTGATTTGGAATGAACTTGACCCATTGGTTTGAGTCAATTTGGCTTAGATCAAGTTTTGACACATTTTGAATTTTTATGTCAAGTTGGGTCAACTTGGGTCGGCCATTGGGCTAGGTTAGGCTCAAATGTTGGCTTGGTCAAGTTCAAACATAAGTCATGAGTGAACTTAGATCAATAATTTTAATCAATTTGGCCTATGGCAGAATTTGGCTATGTTAGGTTTCATTTTGGGCAAGTGTTGACTTAGCCAACCCTTAGGTTTGACTTGGTTTGACATAATTTGATTGATTGATCATCCCATGATGATTGTTGATCATGATGAGAGGGATATATGAGTTTGGTTAAATCCAATTTGGTTTGGATCAAAAGTTGGCTCATAAGGGTACTTTAGGTCACTTTGGGTCAAGTGAGCCTAAGTGGGTCAAATGGCTTGGTCAAAGCTTGATTTGAAGTTGGTTGATCTTGTATATGGACTTATGATTGAAATATAAATCCATTTACAAGTGGTTTGAAGTCAAATGGGTTTTGATCTATTTGAAAATTTCATATTCAAAGGAAGAATATGAAAGGGTTTTGGGTTTGATTTCTTTGATTTAGGTTTTGATTGTTTGATTGAGGTTTGGATTTATATATGAGCTCATGATTGTAGGGTTGATTGAACCATGAGATAAATCAAGGGTTTGGCTTGATTTGAAGTAATTTGGCTAAAGTTCAAGATTTTGACTTGAAAGGCTTAGATTGGATTTTGAATGGATTTGAGTTTGACTTTTGGAATAGGTTTTGATTTTTTGAATTTATATTTTATTTATATACGTGAATATAAATTGATCATGAGAAAATTTTAAGAATTTTAAAGAGTTTAATCATGATTTAGGTTAAATCCATTAAAGGAATTTAAAGGATTTAAAGAAATTTTAATTTGAAATTTAATTTTGAATTGGATTTGATTGGTTTTATCATATTTCATTTATATATGAGAATATAAATGAGAATAAAAAATTATTTTTTGAGAAAATCTCATGAGTTTGTAGGTTTGATCAAGGTTTAGGTTAAATCCATTAATGGGAAATTAAGGGATTTAAGGGAATTTCAAGGATTTTAAATTTTGAATTTAATTTTGATTTGAATGATTTATATTTATATTTCATTTATATATGAGAATATAAATGATAATATAAAAAAGTTTTGAGAAAATATCAAGGGTTTGAATAGGTTTGATCAAGGTTTAGGATTGATTTTGGCTAAGTCCTTTAATGGGAAATTAAAGGGACTTAAGGAAATTTTCATGAGTTGATTTGGAATTTTGAGTTTGATTTGATGGGTTTGTATTTATATTTCATTTATATATGAGAATATAAATGAGAATATAAATGGTTCATGAGAAAATCTCAAAGATTTGAATAGGTTTGAATCATGATTTTGATTAAGTCTTTAATGGAAAAGGGACTTAAGCAAAATTTGGACTTGGAATTTTGATGGCTTTTGATCATGGGTTTCAATCATGAGTTTCAATCATGGATTTCAATCATGGAATTGATTTGACTTGATAAAAATCAAATATAATTGATTTGGAGTTTTGACTTGAAGGTAAGGAAAGTGAGGAATGGTTCAAGCTAAAGGGTAGGCAATTTTCTTAACACCCCAAGGCATGACTTCTTTAACTCTTCTTCTAAGTCTTCCAGGGCTAGGTTTGAGTGTCCACCTAATCACTAGACATGTCTTAAGACTAAGGAACTATTAAAGTCTAAGAGGAATCCTAAGCTTAAGATGGAGGTGTTGAGAGCTCATCTAAAATGAGGTCAACAAAGGGCACCCAATAGGTGTGGTGTGGCTGACTAGGTACACCACACATATTGGTGTTGACTGAAATGATCAACAACACCGAAAGATCACAAGCACTAGAAGAAACTATCTATCCCTGACCCAAGGGTGTAGAAGGAATCTAGAGCTTAGTGCAATGTGGCTATTTATGTCAAGACATAAGAGAGAAGCAAAATCCACTAAGGGATAGAGTGTGAACCTTCCACTGGGAAGCAAGTTCAAGTCATCCACAAGGGGATGAGAGGTTTGATTTGATTCTCAGGAGAAATCTCCACTGGGGAGAGGGTTGAATTTAGATTGATTGTTTGGTTTGTTTTGTTTCTTTTGAAATTTGTTTGAGTTCTGCTTGGGAAAAAGGTTGAATTTGTTTTAGATTGACTCCATTAGGGATAGAGAAGTGAACTTTCCACTAGGGAAGCAAGTTCAAATCATCCATGAGCGAGAGATTAGATTTGTTTTAGATTTTTATATTTTGATTCAAGGTAAAACTTGTTGGTTTGCGATGGATCACACTGAGTAGGAGCCATGGAGGCCTAGACTTAACTCAGGTTTACCAATTTAAAGGGAGTAGTCTACCAACCACAAAGTAGGACTATCCAACCAAAGGGGATGCATTTCGGTATGCAACAATCAAGTTAGGAAGAAAGCACAGAGACTCACATCTTTAACAAAAAGGAACAACTGGGGTGATCGATTATTTTGGGAAATAAATCAACGACCTAGGGCTAACTATTGAGTGAATATGTTGGGGACTTAGATCAACTCAAAGATAGTCATGAATTAATTTTCATTTTAATTTGTTTTGATGGGATCCTTTGGTTTTATGGATCAAAGCGAGAAGCTTGTAGAAGCCTAGACCTATCTCGGATCTATTGAACCAAAGGGTAGCTTCCCACCATGGGAGAACTATCCAACCAAAGGAGTGCCTTTTTGTTTGTAATGATCATTTCAAGTGAATAAAGCTTGGGGACTTGTATCTTCCACTAGAAAAGACAATTGAGGTGATTGGTTGCTTTGGGTAACAAATCAAACCTGACCTAGGGCTGCCTGTCAGTTTGCAACAGTCATAGTGGAAAGAATGCTTCATAGTCTTATATCTTCCAAAGCGGAATGACTGCCAGGGTAACCTACTTGTAGAAAAATTGATTGAACCCAACCTGACATGGAGTGTCGACAGAGATTTATCTTAACTTAGGTAGTCAGGCAATTCCTATAGGGAGTTCTGCTGACACTATCCTAAAGATAGGATGTCTGCTTGGGAGAAGGGGCCCTTGAGTGGTTTGAATTCTAATCCACAGAGAAATTTTGTTTATTTATTTTAGTTTATTTTATCATGGACCCTATTAGTTTGTGAGGGACCAAAGCGAAGGAGCTTATATCTAGGCCTATCTTAGATTTCTTGAACCAAGGGAGAATCTGCATCCGTGAACAAATTTTCCAACCACGGGGTGGCTACTAGGAAAGGGGCTGTCCAATCCAAGAGTAACGGGTAGTGTCTAAATGGGGTCATGACTTGATCCAAATAGAGTGCCGGTGATGGGCGCTAAGGGGCTTAATCCAACACCCTGGAGAAAATGACATGGCTAGTCACATATCTAATAGGTATTTGGTGTCTAACTCAAGGAGAAAGCTCGGGGACTCATATCTACCAAGAGTGGTGTACTCACTGAGTGAGTTACTACCAGCATAGCAAACATCAACCAACCTAATGTGCCCATCAGTTTTGCAATCAACCTAGGAAGAAAGCTTGGGGACTCACATCCTCTGGCCATTTGGGATAGTTGTCTTGGATCGATGGTCTCGACCTAGGCGACTACTTGAATGAGAGGACTTATATCAACTCAAAAGTAGTAGAGGGAAGGAGCCTTGGGGACTTACCTAAACCTCAAATATAATCGACCTAGTTAGTGCATGATGGCTAGTTCAAGAAGAAAGCACGGGGACTCACATCTTCTTAAGCAAAGTCAACACGAGGTAACTTACTGGCTGGGTAGTGAAGCTTACCAAACTAAGAAGGCACTCATTGGTTTGCAATGGTCAAGTTAGGAAGAAAGCTCGAGGACTCACATCTTCCAATAAATGACCACTAGGTGACATACTAGCGAGGTAGCATGTAGACCCGACCTAAAGCAGCTGGTGAGTGAGTGCCACAGGGGCTTGATCCCACATTAAATAGCTCAATACAAAAGATTAGTGTTTATTTCATGCATGTGTTAAAAGGAATAGGATGCCTCTAGGGGACTCTTACACCTACCTTAAACACACTATGGGTTTGATGAAATAATGCCATGGATGGCACAAAGAGTTCCTACTAAGAAAGGTTGCTTGGGTTCTCTCACACCTAACTTAGTTATGCTAATCGAAATAGGATGCCTCTTGGGTTCCCTTACACCTATTCTAAAGCATCAGAGTGTGTTTTGTTGTGAAAGAGGGATAGGATGCCCTGGGGACTCTTACACTACCCTAAACACATCGGTATATTCGCAAGACAAATAAACAACATTTCGAAAGAAGAGAAGATTTGATGAATGGAATCATATTTTGTTCTTTTTTTATTAATGATTGATTCCAAAAATTATTTATTTTATGGGTAATATTTCTTTAAATAGAGCCCATTAATTGGAATCATCAGTGTTCCTCTTTACAATCAATAAGCTGATAGATCCTCCTTGGTAGGCCTCTCTATGACGAGGCCTTCCCAAGTGGGTTCAAATTTGCCTCCCATCTTTCGATGGGAAAATTGGTCTCCTTAGGACTAACCCAAGATCTCTACTTGGAAAGACTAGAGACCAACTTGTGAGCTTGAATCATTTTGGCTTTGACTTCGAGGTTAAATGCTCGTAGGCACTTCTCCTCTAAATCTTTGAGCTCTTCTAACTGCAACTTTGCATTCTATTATGTAGTGATCTTGCTATGCAAAGCTATCCTTAGTGATGGGAGTTGGACTTTTAAAGAAGAAACGACTTGGACCCATACATAAGGAAAATGGGGTAGGAGTTGAGTCGGTATGTGGTGCGGTAGCCCAAGCTGCTTCAACCAACTTATTATTTATTTGTCATCAAGAGTTTTCTTGATTTGGATGAGAGTTTTTGTGAATGCTTCTACTAAGCCATTAGCTCACAGGTAGTAGATGGTGGAGTATCTCAATCTATACCATCTTCGAAAAGCTTTTGATCTTTGTGCTTTTGAATGCGACATTATCGATATAATATATGCACCAGAACCTATATGATATGGTTCTTGAAAAATTGAAGCACATCTTTGAGCTATGACCTCTAAGTGGGATGGCTTCCACTTGGAAAAGTAGTCGGTGGCAGCTAAGATGAATCGATGCCCCTTAGAAGAAGGAGGATCGATCAGACCCGTAATGTCGATACCCAAACACCCAAATATAATGTAATGTAGGGTGTAGAATGTTGGGTGGTAGAGGACCATGCACGACGATGGCATCTCCTAGCTACATCCATGCAATCTGATCATAGAAGGCCAAAAGTATCCAAGTCTTTTGATCTTCATCTTCATCTTGGATTGGATTGATGAGCTCATATAGATGAATGTACCGATTATAATACCATGGGCTTCATGTTTTCTAAATAGTGTAACCACATCCGGTCAAGGGCGGTACAGGTGCCATCAACAAGAGCATAGGAGAGAGCTCTCTATTTCACCTGATGGCCTTGTGACTTTTCTTGAGGTAGTTTTCGGTGTTCAAGTAATCTATGAATGGTTGCCTCCAATCCAGCTCCTTATCCATTTTGGCAACCTCCTCTTCAAGAGAAAGTCTCTCGATGAGTTCAAAATCAATATGGGATAGGACTTGTCTATTTTGGACCCTTATTGAAATGGACTCATCTTCCAAACATGCCAACTCTTTGGCAAGTTTGGCCAAGGCATCTGCTACTGTGTTCTTTGCTTGGGGAACCTTGTAGATAGTGACTTTGGGAATTTGGGCCAACAACTTCATGGTATACTCATAGTAATGATAAAGCTTGGGCTTTAGGATCTGGTAGGACCCCATGATATGGTTGATGACCAACTAAGAATCCCCAAAGATGTTGATGCTCTTGACACTGATAGTGATGGCTAACTCAAGACCGAGAATCAATGCCTCATACTTGGCTTCATTGTTGGTGCAGGGGCTGGAAAGATAGTATGAGAATCTCATCACATCATGGTTTGGAGTTAGAAGAACTATTCTACCCCCCCTTTCACGGGAGAATAGATGTGGTGCTTCACCTTTAAGAAAAGAAGTAGCATCATCAAAATACATCTCCCAATGGTTCTTGACCTCCCTAAGTTCATGATTTGTTCATCGGGAGATCATAAGCGGAGAATCAGAAGTGGGTGTGCTAAGAAATCTCCAAGTGCGTCCTTTTTTATGGAGGGGTATGAATTTGATATCAAGCTATGAGAGTATCATAGACCAATGAGCCAAACATCCGAAAAGTGTTGGCTGTGTCATGAGGTACTGCAGTGGATTTATTTGAGAGATCAAGTTCACCTTATGAGAAAGCATGTAGTGTCATAGCTTTTGAGATGCAAAGATCAAAGCTAGACAATGTTTCTCAATAGGTGGATAGTTTGCTTCACCACAGGTAAGATGATGGATGAGGTAGTGGAGAGCGCTCTCGTTTCCTTTGTCATTCACTTGGGCCAACAAAGCATTGAGAGAGTCATCCAATGCGGCGGTGTAAAGGATGAGTGGCAGCCAAGATAGGGGTTACTAGGCTGGCGACTTCACCAAGTACTCTTTGATGTCTTGAATGCATGCTGGCACTTGTCATCTCACTTGAACTTGGAATCCTTTTTGACAAGTGCAAAGAATGGCTTGCATCTCCCCAATAAGTTTGAGATAAAGCATCTTAGATATGTCAGCCATCCTTGAATGGATCTGAGTTGAGTTAAACTCTTAGGAGGTGGCATTTCTAAGATAGCTTTGATCTTTTAGGATCTATTTTTATTCCCGATGTCAACAACAAAGGAATTTCCGAGTGACTCAAATGCACACTTGGGATTCATTTTGAGTTTATATTATCTTAACCGTTCAAAAACTACTCTCAAGTTAAAGAGGTGGTCTTCTTTTTCTCTGCTCTTGACTTACGAGATCATTAACATAACACTCAACCTAATGATGGATGAGTTCATTGAAGATCTGAGTCATGGCCTGTTGGTATGTAGAACTAGCATTTTTTTGGTTAAAATGCTTGACCCTATAACTGAAAGTTCTGATTGGGGTTCGAAAAGTAGTGTTTCTTTCATCTTCAAGAGACATCTTGATTTGGTTATAGCTAGATGATCCATCCATGAAAGAGATGACTGCATGAGATGAGGCAATGTCCACCATTAATTCTGGTATATGAAGAGGAAACTCATCCTTAGGGCATTATTTAAGTCCCTAAAATCAATGCAAATGTGAATTTGGCCATTCTTCTTTATAACTGGGATGACACTAGCTAACCATGTAGGATATTATTCTTTCTGATGAAACTAGCATCGATCAGTTTCTTGACTTTAGAAATAACCTGTTGTTCAATTTCTAATTGCATCTAGAAGATTGCTTAATAGAGGTAACGTTAGGGTCAATTGCTAGCTTGTGGGGCTACATCGGAGATAATGCATCTCTTCATAACTCCATGGGAAGCTATCTTTAAACTCAGTCAATAGCCTAACTAAGTCATTGGTTTCTTCTTCATTCAATAATGAACTGATGTATGTCGGGCAAGGATTTTCTTCTATCCCAAGGTTGATTTCTTTAAGCATGTCGATTGTTGAATGAATATCCTCCTTAAACTCTATGGTGCCTTTTTGACTTGGAGATCATCTGGATCATCTGAAGTTTCTAAACACACATTCTCATAAGAGTTGGGGATGCGTGAGAAGAACCTATCACATTCCAAATGATTGGTAACAACTAGACAATAATTGTCATCATCATTTGGACCCACTATCAATCTAGTCCCTCTTGATTGTGCTTCCATGTATTGTTCCATAACTCTCAAAGTATCGACTTGCTTGGACCACGTGTGAGGAACCAAACCTTTTGTATAAGATTTTGAACACAAGGAGAGTAAAAATCAAAAGATAATTCCATTAATTCTTTAAAGTATCCTCCTCAAGTCTACATCAAGCTCTAGGATGATGAACCCAAAAAGAACCTCTTACGCCTCATGTCCTTTGGAAGACTTGGGGACTTCCTTAACTACTAAACCTTCAACTTTTTGAGATGTAAGTGAGGTAAGAGCTAAGGTACCCAACTGCTGCCTAATAGTTTCACAAACCAGATTTGAACACTTTGCTTTGCTTGGAGGCCTGGTCTTCGTCTCTATCTGAGTCAAAAGTCACCTCCAATGGAACCCATTGAGAGGAGTTGATTGGTATACAAATCACATTAGACTCATCCTCTGAGCTAGATTCCATATCTATGTGGATAGTAGGGGTACTCCTATGAACTGAAACATGACCTTTGTTGGCTGAAGGCCAACTAAGGGTCTCCCACCTCTGAAAATGCCTCTTTTTCTACCTCTGCCTCTGCCTCTGCCGCTGCCTGGTAGAGGTTGAGCTATCCTACCCACATATCCATATGATGGAATAAATTGTGAGTGGAATGTGATCTGCAAATCTATTTCTTCTTCAATTCCTCTTTCTTGTGTACTTGGACTTTCCTTTTTATTTTCATTTTCTTTTATTTTTATTTTTCTTCATTTTCTTTTTCTTTTGATTTTTCATTTAAAATTTATCCAAGTTCACGAGAAAGGGTGTGTTGAGGAAGATAGTAGGTCACATCCTCATAAATCTCAACCTCTCTAACTGAAAATGGCTTTTCATCCTCTGTTGACACGGTATTCAATTTCATCTTTTTTGAACTTGATGCACTGATGAAGGGAGGATGGAATGATCGTATTCTGATGTATCCAAAGCCTACCAAGCAAAGTAGTGAATGAAGTATCAAATCAATGATGTAGAACTTGGCTTCAGTCTTCAGTCACTTATCTCCAAAAGCAACACTATGGAACCTAAAGCCCCTTCGCCTTGATTATTGAATCCTCTCAACATCATCCAGTCTCCTCGGAGTGTGGAGATGTCAATCCTCAAATAGGCAAGGGTCTTTAGACTCATAATGTTCACCGATGCACCTAAATCCATGAGAACTCTAGCAAGTCTAAACATGTCCATGTGATTGTGATGTAGAGGGGACGGTTGTGCTCCAAGTCCCCCAAAAGAAGGTCTTCATCCGTGAAGGTGATCCCTTGGGCTTCTTTTGCATAATATGCTTCCTCACCTACAACGGTCAGCTGAGCTAAGCATACTTTAGGATCAAGGAGGGCCTTGATTAGTGACTCTCATCTGTTTGGATAAGACAAAGGCATCATATATGCTTAGCTGAGATGACAACTTTCTTAGATGTGAAAGGACGTTGTAGTCCACCTTGGATTGGTCTTCCACAAGCATATCCAAGGGTGGAGCATCTTGTGGAAGGGCTTCTCGATCTTCAGTACCAATGACTTGTTTCCCTCTATAGAGGTGCTGCCCTAGGAGGTAGAACATTACCACTATGAAGGTTGACTTTGGTAATCTCTTGAGGCAAGGTGGTGGAAGGTTCTACTTGCACATCAGGCTCACCTTTAGCTTCTCCTACGAGATCCTCAAAATCAGATGATTCGAAGTCTATCTCAAGAGGTGAACTGGTAGTATTCAAAGTTAGAAAGTATAATTCTGAATCAGAAAGAGGAAGATTAGAATTTTATAGCTAATTAGACTTGAAGTGTTATCGTTAGAAATAGAAGAAGATAACTCATCAGAAGAGACAGATATAATTCAAATCAGCTTTATTCTTCAATTTATTAGAAGTGTTTGGGGGTACAAAGTAGAAGTAAAGTAGGGTGAGTGGGGTAATGGATTTGATGCCCTTATCCACTGATATAAGAGTTCTACTAGTAAAAGAAACAAATGAGCTAGCTGAAATGGTAGAAGTCAGCGGTGTGAAAGTGTCGATGCTGGAGGGTGGACATGATCGGTGGCAGCTAAAGGCTATCGGCCAACATGCTACTCTTCTTGAGCTCCCCTTTCTTAGAGTTGGCGGCAACTTGCAAACCTTCCTTGGTGTTGGAGGTTTGAGTTGACTCGGCATCTTCAAGGAAAGTTTCTTGATCTTATTATTTTCTAGAGGTTTAGACAAAGAAATGTCCCAACCTTCTTTGGTTTTGGTAGGATCACTTGTATCCCCAAGGATTACCCTAATAGAATTGGAAGGTTGTTCCACAAGGTATTCCTTTGGGATAACTACAACACCGGTCTTGAAATTGTGTTCAAGCTCCTTGAATGTGAAGCAATCCTCCACTAGCCTGGCATACGGTGGTAAGGGCAAAAGTTTGGATCATGACTTTTGTCAAGTTCCTCCAGGTCTCTAGGCTGGTAGTAATCGGGTTCTTTAAGAGATTCTTAAAGATCTTCAAGATTACCTCCCTCTTAAAAGAATAAGGTTTGTTTAACTTATCTAAAAGAGTAGGTGGACTATAGCTACCTGGCAACAGATATGCATGCCACCATTCTTTAATGGTATGGTGCGTGGTTTGTAGCCATGGAGGCTTTAGGGAGGCCAGTATGGCTGCCTCGGTGGTGGAAAAGGAGGTGGAGGCTGCTAAGGTTGTCATATCTCAGACTGATCTCTAGTTGGCTGCTACCTCTTGTCAACCACTGCAACTGCTTCTAGCTTATTTTCATAAACCTTTTGTGGCTTCTGATTAGGCAACTGATCTTGAAAAGGCAACAGTTTGTCCTCTCCTTATAGACTAGTCACCTTGTTGATTAGCTTCTCAAATGTCCTGATATTGAAGCCTTTAAGCATGAAGGTGACCAAGCCATGGATATTCTTCAAGAGAATCTCAATGGCATGTTGTTCAGACAGCTTCGGTTCACACTTCATACTCAAGTTACACCATCAAAGAATATAATCAACAAGTGACTCACCTGGGTGCTATTGTGCTACAATGAGATAACTTACAGTAACCCTTTACTGAGCTCCAGCAAACCTCTTGATGAAGAGTTCTCTAACTCAGCAAATGTCTTAACTGAATCATTGGGTAGTTCAACATACCAATCAAAAGCAATATTTGCTAGTCTACTAATAAAGAGTCTAAAGAATAAAGCATCCGCCACTGCACAATAGCCTTGAAGTGAGCTATATCTTTTCAGATTCCCATCGAAGCTCTTGAAGGAAGGAGACACAAAACCCTTGGGATACTTGGATAGCATCGAATTCCTCTAGGTAGGGTCTACCCTTGGGAACTGATGATCCTCCACTTGAGCCAAAGCTTCCTTCACTTCACTCTGCTATCATGGATTTTAGACCTTTTTCTTGTATGGAGTACTTTTCACTACCTTCCTATATAAGCTAGTGCTACCTTGGTCAATGGGAGGTATAGTGTTGGCTGGGTCCAAGACATGCACTAACTTAGGCTGACTGACATCAACTGTAATAGGATGAATGGGAGGGGCTTGTTTGCACGACACTCTAACAAGTCACCTAATTGATGTGCCATCTTATCAATCTACTGTCCTTACGCCAGAAATTGGAGGTGTTGGCTGATTCTATGGTATCCTCCTGATCAACCTCATCACCTTCCATGGCTTGTTGTTCCCTAAGGAGAGATCCTCTAGTGTCGACCATGTAGACTCCAGCTGAATCTCCTAACAAGTCATCCTCATCAAGGTCAAAACTGACCTTCTCCTCATCTGACCATGTACCCAAGATCTCCTTCTTCTCCATGAAATAATGTGCAACTATCTCATCTAAAGAACTGTCCATCTGAGCAGGTATAAACATTTTAGGCTGACCGTATGATCGCTATCATGCACTGAGAGGCACCAGACCTATCCTGTCACTAGGGAGTCAATCCTGTGCAGACTATACTCACTAGATGAATGATACTCCTAATTGATATGATAGGGGTAATAATCCTAGGATGATCCTCTACCCTTCTTTGCAAGAATCATCACGAATATCGTGATAACTATCACCATCTCCACATCCGTATGGGTGGAGTTGGTGGTGAAACACCATGATGCTCGGGGTCGCCACTCCTTCATCCACCACCGGGGCGGTCGGAGAGCTCGCCTTACCATGGGTGGTGTAGGAGGTAGGATCCCTTGGCCACCAGGATCACCATGGTGCGCTTTTCACGGATGTGGCCTTCATGGCCTTAAATGGAATGGGAGATCTGAAACACTAGCGAAGGTGGGCAGTGGTAGAGTGGTGGGGAAAACACCACTTATGTGTACTGAACGCCTCCTGTGGTGGCTAGTCCTAGTGAGAAGAATACTATCAGTATGGTCGGCACGGGTAGCGCGTCGAGCTGGGAAATCAAATAAAATAAAATAAACAAAATTAGAATAAATAAAACCTAAACCTAAATCTAAAATAAACTAAACATAAACCTAAACCTAATCTAAATAAACTAAAATAAACTAAAAAAATAAAACCAAAAAAATAAACCTATAATAAAAAATTAAAACTTAAACCTAAAAAAATAAAATAAAAAATCTAAACTTAAACCTAAAAATAAAAAATAAAACCTAAACTTAAAAAATAAAATAAAAACTAAACTAATCTAAAAAATAAACCTAAACCCTAAAACCTTAACCTAAAAAGCTAAACTAAACTAACCTAAACCCTAAACCCCTCAAACCCTAAACCTAAAACATTAAACCCAAATCCTAAACCTTGATCCCAACCCCAAACCATAAAACCCTAAACCCCAAACCATAAACCCAAACCCTAAACCATAAAACCACACAAAACCCTAAACCCCCACCCCATTCCTATACCCTAAACCTAAACCTAATGTAACTAAATAAATTAAAAAATAAAAAAACCTAAAACCTAATAAACCTAAACCCCATAAGAATGTGAACCTTGATGGTGAACATCATCATCATCAATAGATTTGGCTGGAGATGAAGGCGAGGCGTGGTTATCGTAGTGGTGGTGGGGATCTGAGGTCTTGTTGGATATGGTGGTGGTGGCAATGGTGATTATGAGGGGTGGGAGGAGGGACGAGGTTCATGGGGGGTGATGGAGGGAGAGATCGGGGATATGATGGTGGATCCCTACTCGAGAGAGGGTGGTTCGATGGGAGAAAGCGAAGAATGGCCGATCGATCTACTTGCTTGTGAACTATGTCTTTATAGTAGAGATGATTCTAGTTATCTAGGGTTTTATTTTTACGCTATCGTGCTCATTTTTTATCTATGTCATTGCTTGTGTCTTAGAAAACTTGGTGTGTCACTTGGTTGATGAAATCGAAGAAAAGAAATGTTGAATCTGAATTTATTCTATGTTCAAAAGAACCCACAAACCCTAAACCTAAACTACAACCCTAAACCTAAAACCCTAAACCCTAAACCCTACCACCCCAAACTAACCTCTTAAAACTACAAAAATAAAATAAACCTAATAAAAAAACTAAATAAAATAAAATAAACATAAAATAAAACAAAATAAACCTAAAATAATTAAATAAATAAAACCACAAACCCTAAAAAAATAAACAAAATAAAACCTAAAATAAATAAAAATAAAATCCAAATAAATAAAAGACTAACCTAAAATTAAATAAAAATCCAAAACCTAAACTAAATAAAATAAAATAAAATAAATAAAATCTAAACTAAACTAAGCTCTAAAAATAATAAAAAACCCTACTAATAAAAACCTAAATAAAACCTAAAATAAAATAAAATAAAAAATAAACCTAAACTAAATAAAACCTAAAAAATAAATAAAAATAAATAAAATAAAATAAAATAAAAACCTAAAATAACTAAAATAAAATAAAATAAAATAATAAAACTAAAATAATAAATAAAACCTAAAATAAATAAAAAATAAATAAACCTAAAAAAAAAAATAATTAAAATAAAACTAAATGTAAAATAAAGTAAAATAAACCTAAAATAAAATAAAACTAAATAAAATCTAAACCTAAAAATAAACTAAAATTAAAACTTTGAAATAAATAAAAATAAAATTAAACCTAAACTAAAAAAAAACCTAAAACTAAAATAAAATAAAATAAACAAATTAAAATAAATAAAACCTAAACTAAAATAAACTAAACCATAATAAATAAAACTAAACCTAAACCTAAAATAAATAAACCTAAACTAAAAATTATAAAATTAATTAAAAATCAACCTAAATTAAAAAAACTAAAAAATAAAGATAAAATTAAAAAAAAATAAACTAAAAAAAAATAAAATAAAACCTAAACCTAAATAAATAAAAATTAAAAATAAACCTAAATAAAATAAAAAAAAACTCATAAAAAAATAAACAAAACATAAAAAAAATAAACACAAATAAAAAACCTAAACTAAAATAAATAAACTAAAATAAACAAAAAAACTAAAATAAAAATAAAAAATAAACTATAAAATAAATAAAAAAAACTAAATAACTAAACCTAACTTAAATATTAAAAAAACCACAAAATAAAACCATACCATAAAATCCTAAACTACATTAAACCACAAAAAATAAACTGAGCCACCTACCCTAGGCCCTGAGTCTAAACTATGACCCTAAACCTAAACTAAACCACTGACCTAAATAAAAATCCTGACCTAACCAAAAAAACTCTAAACCCAACCTAACCAACCCAGGCTAAACCTTAAAACTGACCTGACCTAACTGGGCTAAACACTAAAACCTGAACTCAAACCACCAACCTGATCTGGGCCTAAACTCCTGAGCCCTAAAGGCCCTAAACCCTAAAAAAACCCTAAACCTAAACCAAAAATAACCCTATCAAACCCCTCTAAACCCTAACCCAAACCCTAAACTAACCTAAACCCTAAACCTAACCTAAACTAAAACCCTAGTAATTAAATAAATTAAAAAAATAAACTTAAACCTTAAGAATGGGTAGAACCTTGATAGTAGGGCAATTTTATTATTGTTGGGGGTACATCAATCCTTAGTCTCCATTGTGTTCTACTATGTGTCAAATTCTCATTTAATTCAAGTATACTAACGTCAATTTTTATACATCTTAACCATGTCTTTTTAGGTCTACCTCTACCTTTCTTAACATAAGGCAAATCTACTCTCTTAATCGGGTCATTGGACAATCGTGACACTTTATTTGGCCAAACCATCTAAAGAGACTCTCTCTAATCTTATATGCCCTTTGCATACTCCACTCTCGAACATACACATTTCACCTTCTATCTCTAATTGTAAAGCAACTCATCCACACAGGCATCCTCATCTCTACAAAACTTAACTTGGTCTCATGCTTCTCTTTTATTGGCCAACATTCTAAACCATATATCATTATAGGTCTTACCACCATCTTATAAAATTTTCCCTTAAGTTTAAGCGATACTTTTCTATCACACAATAGGATAGATGCATTCTTCCACTTCAACCATCCAACTTGAATTTTACTAATAACATCTCCATCTATTTCACCATCATTTTGAATAATATAGCCTAAAATTTGAATCTCACTCTTTTTTAATAAGTTATTCACCTAATCTCACAACACACTATAACTTCTACAACTAAAATTACACTCCATATATTATAGATCTACTTAAACAAAACCTTTAGACTCTAAGGTTGATCTTCATAATTCAAGTTTCTCTTGGTGCCTCTCTAGTCTTATCAATAAGAATGTCATCGAAAGCATACACCAAGGTACATCTTCTTATAAATTCCTAGTAAGAACATCCATAACTAAAAGGATAAGGCTTAAACCTAATCCTTGATGTAATCCTAAATAAAATATCATCCTTGTGTTTGGACACAAGTAACAACTTTAGTATACATATCCTTAATGACTTGAATATAACCAATGTTAACTCTATTTTGTATAACTCTCCAAAGAACATCTCTTGAAACTTTGTCATAAGATTTTCTAAATAAATAAATATCATATAGATCCTCTTTGCTTTCTCTATACTTCTCCATCAAACTTAACAAATGTTTTAACATCGTAGTAGATTTAGTTGGCACAAAACCAACGATTGTGAGAAACTTTTATATCACATCGTAACCTATATTACACTCTCCCATAATTTTAATGTGCGACACATTAACTTAATTCCTCTATGATTTACACTCTTGTGAACCACCTTTATTCTAAATATAAGAATCAACAAACTCTTTCTCCACTTCGGCATATTTTTATCTTTAAAATAACATTAAAAGATTTGTAAGCCAAGAAATTCCTTGATCTCTAAACATTTCCACACTTCTATTGGAATATCATCAGGTCCTCTTTTTTTCCACATTTCATTTTCTTTAAAGCTCTCTAACTTGATTTACTAATGATGATAAATCAAAATTCTTTATTTTTGTTTAAGGTATTAAGGTTGCAAAAATCAATCAAGTTTTCAAATCCTTCATTGAAAAGTTTGTCAAAATACCATATCCACCTATTTTCAATATCCTTTTATAAGAAAATTTCTCCTATCTCTTTGGTTAGCTAACTTATACATACATCTTTCACCTTCTTTGGTATCTAACCTATTATTTAAATCATTAAAAGCCAAAATTTTTGCATCATATATTGCTTTCTTAGAATCTCTACATGTCACTTTATATTTTCCCAATTCTCACGAGTTTTACATCTAAACCAAGTTTTATAACAAGACTTATTTTTTATCTTTTCTTGCACATTCTGACTCCATCACCAACTATTTTTATTAAAAGAAGCTTTTACTTTTGATTCTCCAAGCACATTTTTAGCCACTTGCTACTTTTTCCAACATAACATTAGCTTCCTTATGAACATCCCAAATTCTAATCTCTTGTAGCTTGCTCTTAAAAATATTATTATTAGTGTTCTTTAACTGTTCCCATCGAATCCTAAAAAAATAATTTGATTTATGTTTCATCTTCCAATCTTTCATCCTAAAATCTAGGACTAATAATCGATGTTGGGTATTTAAACTTTCACTTGCAATGACTTTACAATCTTTACAATCTATTTTTCTTATAAAAAAATAATCAATATGTGTTTTAGTATATCCATTTTTATAAGTAATAATATGCTCATCTCTTTTCTTAAAAAAAGTATTAGCAACTACAAAATCATAGGCTAAAGTAAAATCTAATATAGTTCTACCTTCTTCATTAGGCACTCCAAATCCATAACCACCATGACTACTTTTAAAATCTTCTACCACTCTACCAACATGTCCATTTAAATCTCCTCCAATAAATACTTTTTCTTCAAGAGGTATCTTCTGTATTAATCCTTCTAATTCATTCTAAAAATTTTCTTTTGAGCTTACATCCAAACCTACTTTAGGAGCATAAAAACTTATAACATTAATAATCTTAGTATCAATAATTTTTAAAGCTATAATTCTATCTCCATATTAATATCATAACATTATCCTTTAACTTTTATCTATAATCACACCTGTCATTTCTAATTACTTCTACCTAAATACCAAAGTTTAAAACCTAAACTATCAATCTCCTTTGCTTTCTCCCCAACCAATTTAGTTTCCTGAACACATAAAATATTTATCTTTCTATGAACCATAATATTTATTAATTCCATTAGTTAACCTGTAAGAGTACCTATATTCCAAGTTCTAACCTAATTCTAGTTTCATGGTCTAACTTTTTGCATCAGTTGTGGTAACCCTTACTTATTTAACATTGCACATGGACTTCAATGCAGCGGCTCTTGCACATTTTTCACTATATTTAGGACGTCTGGTAGCGTTTCCGAGGGACGCCCTAGCATTAACACAATGTTTTAAAGGATTCATGTCATGATTATTCAACAAGTTTTACATAAATAAAATAAAAACTAAACTTAAAATAAAAATAAAATAAACTTAAAATAAAATAAAATAAAAACTAAATAAAAACATAACCTAAAAAATAAACATAAAAATAAATAAAAAAGAATACCTTAACCTAAAATAAAAATAAAATAAACCTAAACCTAAAATAAAATAAACTAAACTAAAATAAATAAACCAAAACTTAAACCTAAAATAAACTAAACCAAAACCATAAATATAACAAAATAAACTAAAAATAAACTTAAACTTAAACTAAAAAATAAAAGCTGATAATAAACCTAAAATAAAATTCTAAAACTTAAACCTATAAAAATAAAATAAAAACCTAAACCTAAACCTAAAACTAAAAATTAAAACCTAAACCTAATAAATAAAATAAAAATAAAACTAAACCTAAACCTAAACTTAAACCTAAGAAAAACTAAAATTGAAAACCTAAACTAAAATAAATAAACCTGAAATAAATAAACTAAACTAAATATAAGTAAAAATTAAAAAATAAATTAAATTAAAATAAATAAAAATAAACTAGATAAATGAAATAAAATAAACCCTGTTTACTTAATTTTTTTTAAAAAAGAATCTTAACCCTCAACCCTAAACCCTAAAACTAACCACAGACCAACCTAAACCCTAAACCTAAACTTTAAAAATAAACCATAAACCATAAACGTAAAACCCTAAACCCTAAACCCTACCCAAACCCTAAACAATAAACCCAAAAAAAATCCAAAATCCTAAACCTAAACTAAATAAAACATAAAAATAAAATAAATAAAAAAACCTAAACCTAAATAAAATAAATTAAATAAAATAAAAACCTAAACTAAAACCTAAACCTAAACCTAAACATAAAAATAAAATAGATGAAAAAAAATAAAAACTAAACTAAAATAAAATAAATAAAAACCTAAACTAAACTAAAAAAAATATAATAAACCTAAATAAAATAAAAACTAAACTTAAAATTAAAATAAAATAAGCCTAAAATAAAACAAAATAAAACAAAATAAAAACCTAAACCTAAAAAATAAACCTAAAAATAAGACCTAAAAAAACCTAAACCCTAAACTAAAATAACCAAAAACCTAAAATAAACAAAATAAAATAAACATAAAGCTAAACTAAAATAAACTAAACTAAGGTAAATAAAACCTAAACCTAAACTTAAATTAAACTAAACCTGAACCCTCAACTAAATAAAATAAAATAAATTAAAAATAAATCTAAACCTAAACTAAAAATAAAACCTAAAATAAACCTAAAATAAAACCTAAAAATAATAAATAAAATCTAACCTAAAAATAAAATAAACTAAAAAAATAAGCATAAATCTAAACATAAAAATAAACTAAAATTAAAACCTAAACTAAAACAAATAAACCTAAAATAAATAAATTAAACTAAATAAAAATAAATAATAAACATAAATAAAAGAATCAAAGAAACTAAAATAATAAAAAAAATAAATTAAATAAACCTAAAGATATTGGTTTACTTAATTTTAAAAAAAACCCCTAAACCCTAAATCCTAAAACTAATCCTAAACCCTAAACTCTAAACCTACAACCCTAAACCCTAAAATCCTGAAAACCTAAACCTAAACTAAATAAAACTGAAAACTAAAATAAATAAAAAAACCAAATCCTAAATAAAATAAAAACCTAAACTAAAACCTAAACCTAAACCTTAACCTAAACGTAAAAATAAAATAAAATAAAAAATAAAAACTAAAGTAAATTAAAATAAATAAAACCTAAACTATACTAAAAAAATAATAAAATTAAAATAAAATAAAATAAATACTAAATAAAAACCTAAACCTAAAAAATAAATATAAAAATAAAACCTAAAAATAAATAAAAAATTATTTCTAAACCCTAAACTAAAAAATACCTAAACCTAAAAAATAAAGTAAAATAAACTTAAACCTAAACTAAAATAAACTAAAATAAAATATTAAAACCTAAACCTAAACCTAAAAGAAACTGAACCTAAACCTTAAAAAAATAAGATAAAATAAACTAAAATACCTAAACCTAACTTAAAAATAAAACCTAAAATAAACCTAAAATAAAACCTAAAACCTAAACCTAAATAATTAAAATAAAAATCTAAACCTAAACCTAAAAATAAAAAATAAAACCTAAACCTAAAAATAAAAACAAAAAAAATAATGCTAAACTAAAAAAATAAAACTAAGCCTAAACCTAAACCTAAAAAAGAAACTAAAATAAAAAACCTAAACAAAAATAAATAAACCTAAAATTAATAAACTAAATGACATAAAAAAACAAACCTAAATAAAAATAAAAATAAAAATAAACCAAAATAAATAAAAATAAACTAAATAAATTAAATTAATCGAAACCTACCAGTTTACTTAATTAAAAGAAGAACTTTAACCCTAAACCCTAAACCCTAAAACTAGCTATAAACCCTAAACCATGAACTGTAAACCGTAAACCCTAAACCCTAAGCCCTAATCCTTAAAACCTTAAACACTAAACCCTAAACCCTAAACCCTAAACCCTAAACCCCAAACCCTAAACCCTAAACCATAAATCCTAAAAACCTAAAAACCTCAACCTAAATTAAATAAAATAAAAATAAAATAAAATAAAAACCTAAACTAAAACCTAAACTAAAACCTAAACCTAAACCTAAACCTAAACATAGATATAAGTTGAAATAAAAAATAAAAACTTAACTAAAATAAAAATAAAATAAAATAAAAACCTAAACTAAAACCTAAACTAAACCTAAACTAAACCTAAACCTAAACATATATAAGTTGAAATAAAAATAAAAACTTAACTAAAATAAAATAAATAAAACCTAAACTAAACTAAAAATAAAATAAACCTAAAATAAAACCTAATAAAATAAAACTAAACATAAAGTAAAAAAAAAAAAATAAAATAAAATAAAAACTTAAACAAAAAAAAACAAACCTAAAAATAAAACCTAAAAATGAATAAAAAATAAAACCTAAACCCTAAACAAAATAAAAAAAACTAAACCCAAAATAAACAAAATAATATAAACCTAAACCTAAAATAAAATAAACTAAACTAAAATAAATAAAACCTAAACCTAAACCAAAACTAAAAAATTAAAATAAATACTAAAAATAAACGTAAACCTAAACTAAAAAAATTAAAAAAAAATAATCCTTGAATAAAATTTAAAACCTAAAAAAAAGAACTAAAATAAAAACCTCAACCTAAACCTAAACATAAAAAATAGAACTTAAACCTGAAAAATAAACTAAAAATAAAACTCAACTAAAATATAAGCATAAACCTAAACTAAAAAATAAACTAAAATAAAAAACATAAAATAAAATATATAAAATTAAAATAAATAAACTAAACAAAATAAAAATAAAAAATAAACTTAATTAAAAGAAATAAAATAAACTAAAAAAATAAGAAATAAACTAAATAAATGTAAACTTATCTTTCTTAATTTTTAAAGAAAAATCCTAAATCCTAAATCACAAATCCTAAACCCTAAACCCTAATAAACTCTAAACCTCAAAACTACCCATACCCTAAACAAACCCCAAACCCTAAACCCCAACCCAACACAAACCCTAAATCCTAAACTCTACCCCACCCCACCAGCTACCCACTAAAAACAAAATAAAGGCCTAAAAGCATAAAATAAAGAAATCAAAACATAAAAATAAAATAAAATAAATAATAAATACTAAATTAAAATTAAATAAAAAAACCTAAACTAAACTAAAAAAAATAAAATAAACCTAAAATTAAACTCCTAAATAAAATTAAAACTAAACGTAAAATAAAAATAAAATTAACTTAAAATAAAATAAAACCTAAACTAAAAAAACAAACCTAAAAATAAATAAAAAATAAAACCTAAACCCTCAACAAAAAAAAAACCTAAATCTTAAATAAACAAAAGAAAATAAACTTAAAATTGAACTAAAATAAACTGAAATAAGTTAAATAAAACCTAAACTTAAACCAAAAAATAAACTATACCTAAACCCTAAACTAAATAAAATAAAATAAACTAAAAATAAACCTAAAGATAAACTAAAATATTAAACCTATAAATAAAAAATAAAATAAAAACTTCAACCTAAACTTAAAAATAAAAAAATAACCTAAACCTAAAAAATAAAATAAAAATAAAACTAAACAAAAAATTAGCATAAACCTAAACCTAGAAAACAAACTAAAATAGAAAACCTAAACTAAAATAAATGAACCTAAAATAAATAAATTAAACTAAATATAAATATAAAATATACTTAAATAAAAAAAATAAAATAAACTAAAATAAAAAAAAATAAACTAAATAAACCTAAACTGTCGGGTTTGCTTAATTCTTTTAAAAGACCTAAACCTAAACCCTAAACGCTAAACCCTAAATCCACCCTAAACCCTAAACCCTAACCCAAACCCTAAAATCTAAACTCTACAACCCTAAACCCTAAACCTTAAAAACCCCAAACCCTAAACCCTAAAACCTAAACTCTAAAACTTATAACCCTAAACCCCAAACCCTAAACCCCATACCATAAACCCTAAAACCTAAACCCTAAACCCTAAAATATAAAAACCTAAACCTAAAGTAAATAAAATTGAAAAATAAAATAAATAAAAAAACCTAAACCTAAATAAAATAAAAACCTAAACTAAAATCTAAACCTAAACCTAAATGCAAAAATAAAATTTAAAAAAATATTAACTAAAATAAATTAAAGAGAACCTAAACTAAACTTAAAAAAATAAAATAAACCTAAAATAAAATAAAATAAAAACTAAATAAAAAACTAATCCTAAAAATTAAATTTAAAAATAAAACCAAAATAAACATAAAAAATAAAACATAAACCCTTAAACTAAAAAAAAAACTAAACCTAAAATAAAAAATAACATAAACGTAAACTTAAACAAAAATAAACTAAACTAAAATAAATAAAACCTAAATGTAAAGCTAAAATAAACTGAACCTAATCCATAAAATAAATATGTTAAAATAAACTAAAAATAAACCTAAACCAAACTTAATAAATCAAACCTAAAAATAAACCTAAAATAAAAATCTTAAAACCTAAACATGAACCTAAAAAAATAAAAATAAAACCTAAACCTAAAATAAAATAAAAATCATACTAAAAAAATAAAACTTAAATCTAAAAAATAAACTAAAATAAAAAAACTAAAACTAAAATAAATAATACTAAAATAAAGAAACTAAAATAAATAAATAATATACCTAAATAAATTATAAATAAATAAACTAAAATAAATAAAATAAAGTAAAATTACCTAAACCTATTTAATTAAAATAAAATACCCAGACTCAACCCTAAACTTATAACCCTAAACCTTCGCTAAAAAACCTAAAAAAAATAAAATAGAAAACTAAACCTAAACCTAAAATAAAACAAAATAAATATAAAAATAAACTAAAACTAAAATAAAATAAATTAAACCTAAAATAAAATAAAATGAAAACTAAATAAAACTTACACTTAATAAAAAATAAATAAAATAAAAAATAAAAAAAAAATTAAAATAAACCCAAAAATAAAATAAAAAAACTAAACCTAAAATAAGAATAAAATAAAACTAAACCTAAACTAAAATAAACTAAACTAAAATAAATATAACCTATACCTAAACCAAAAATAAACTAAACCTAAACCTAAACTAAATAAAAAAATAAACTAAAAATAAACCTAAACCTAAAAAAAAATAAACCCTAAAAATAAACTTAAAATAAATACCTAAATCCTAAACCAAAAAAAATAAAATAATAACCTAAACCTAAACCTAAAAATAAAATAAATAAAACCTAAACCTAAAAAATAAAATTCAAATAAAACTAAACTAAAATAATCATAAACCTAAACCTAAAACCTAAAAAAATAAATAAATAAACTACTAATAAAAAATAAAAGTAAATCTAAATAAAAATAAATAATAAAATAAACTAAAATAATTAAAATAAACTAGATAAACCTAAACATGGGTTACTTAATTAAAGAAAAAAACACTAAACCCTAAAATAAACCCAAATCCTAAACCCTAAACCTTAAATCTTAAACAAAAGTAAAAAAAATAAAAAACCATAACCCTAAACCAAACACTAAAAGTAACCACAAACCTAAACCCTAAACCATAAACCCATACTAAACCATAAACCTAAATCCTAAACCACTAAACCATAAACCCTAAACCCTAAAACCCTAAACCCTAAACCATAAACCCTAAACCCTAAACCTTGAACCACAAAATACAACCTAAACCATAAACCCTAAAACCTAAAAACCTAAAAAACATAAACCTAAACTAAATAAAACATAAAATAAAATAAATAAATAAAAAAACAACCTAAGAAAAATAAATAATAAAAATAAAAATAAACTAAACCAAACCTAAACTAAAAAAATAAAATAAGATAAAAAAATAAAACTAAACTAAAATATAAAAAAAACTAAATAAAATTAAAAATTAAAATTAACCTAAAAATTAAAAACCTAAATAAAATAAAACCTAAATGTAAAATAAAATAAAATAAAATAAAATTGAAACCTAAAAATAAACCTAAAAGTAAACTAAAATCTTAAACTAAAAAAACTAAATAAACTAAATACAATAAATCTAAACTTATACTAAAATAAACTAAACTAAAAAAATAAATAAACCAAATAAACTAAACCTAAATCTAACCTAAATAAAATAAACTAAAAGTAAATCTAAAGCTAAACTAAAAAATAAATCCTAAAAATAAACCTAAAATAAAAACATAAAACCTAAACTTGAAAAATAAAATAAAACTAAAACTAAACTAAAAAAAACAAAAACCTAAACCTTAACCCAGAAAATAAACTAAAATAAAAAATAAACCTGAATAAAAATAAATAAAATAAAATAAATTAGAAAAATAAAAAATAAACTAAATAAACTAAATAAACCAAAACCTACTGATTTACTTAAATTAAAAAAAATCCTAAACCCTAAACTAACCCTAAACCTTAAAACCAAAACCAAACACTAAACTAAAACTGAACACGAACTGAAACCCTAAACCAATTCAAATCATTTGAGCATCTTCTCTCTCTTCCATTTTTTTGGTGCTCTGGAATTTCATTTGCCCATGGAGTGGTCTCCTTTGTGGCTTTTCTATGTGGTTAAATTTGAGGATTCCATTTTGATGGCTTTGCTTAGCTTTAGGATTCTCCTTGCATGTGATGCGGTTGACCATGGCTGTGGTTTCTGCTTCCCCATTAAGGTTTCTGACTCTTTTGGGGTCTCTGGATTAAATCCATCGGTGACTTTGAAATATTTCAAGGATGTTCTTGCTAGGAAGGCCACTTCCGCTGGTGAGTCTCTTGAGCTTATTTCTATCTCCTTAGAGGTGTACCCCATATATGTGTTGATTCAATTATGGAAAGGCTTGCAAAATCCTTTGTATTCACATTGGTGAAGGGTTGTAATTACATATAGCACTACCAGCAAAAAGGACTGGGAAACATCAAGGACATCATTTCCAGCATACCACTTATAACACCTTATCTAATGATGATCATCACATCTTCAATAAATATAACCTCCAAACACCAACATTCGAGATATTAATATAATAGATAAGGGAGGTAAACCATCTAGATATCATTAGACCAGGAGGAGCACCACAAAGCCACCACCAAGAATTGCTAACACGGTACTTAGGAGAAACCTCAAAATATGGGAAAAAGCAATAAAGCGAGACAAACAAAGGAAAAAAAAGCACATAGTTGATAAGGTCATCCATTAAAAGAACATTCAAAGATCCAGAAGCAATAATACCTAGAATAACAGTAAGACTAATAGCAAGAATGTTAGGTAGCAAGGTAGCCATCAAAATAGGAAAGTGGAGAGGTTCATCCACATCCCATAACTAAAATCCCGGGGTAGAAACGGAAGAAGAATGGGAAAGTAAGCGCGTTCCAAACATAGACTCAAAAAGATTAAGAAAATTATAACCAAGTAAATACTCTTTTAACCAACCCAGTGACCTAGAGCAACCAATCCAAGTAGCAAAAAGCGACCACCTTCAATCCACCAAGCCAAGGATTCAAACATCAAATTTAGAACCATCGGTATGAAAGATAAGTAGTCATAGTCACAAACATTGAAAATATCCCAAGGGAAAGCCATAGACCACAATCCAAATCTAAGGAAAGGAGAATCTGTTCAAGCAGAGACAAAGAGAAGAAAAGAAAAGCCTTTTAGGATAAAAAACAATCCAACAAACAGAAATAATAACAAAAAGGAACCCAAACAGAGTCATCATCACCCAAGCCTAGAAAACATCCACCATGTAGTTTTCAGCTTTCCAATTAAGAATGCAAATCAAAAACAAAACCACACTATTACAAGAGGTGCACCCAATATTCAAGATATAACAATCCTAGCATCCAACCTCACACTCATCTAGAAAAAAGTAAAGTAAGGGTAAGTAGCAGAAAATAGTTCTCCAAGCAACAACAAAATAAAGAGCCCTCAAGGCCACACAACCCCTCTTAGCGGTAGGAGCTAAATCCACAAAAGCTTGCCATAGCCACCTTGGATGAGCAAGCCCCAACCAAGAAACCCACACCCTAAATAGCATAAGTAAAATTTAAGAGGATAAGAGTAGTGGGAAGGGTAAGACTCAGGATAGAAAGGACCACCAAAACACCTGAAAAGCCATCTAATCAATAAACAACAAAGTGGAGACAACCACCACTAGGAAGGTAACAAATCCGGCACACACCAAAGGGAAAAACCCAGGCCGAACCGGTCAACCATAAATTCAAAATGAACAAACTAGATTGCAGAGAGATCCAACCAATAAAGAGAACCACACAAACCAGAAGACAGGCAAAACCCAACAGCCTCCACATGCTGTAAACACCTCTACCAAAGTGGTAGAGAAGACAAACAAAAAAATTAATACTATAGCAAAATTCCAATAAATGGGAAGACAACCCCAACCCACCCAAAGAATGTAAAGAACTCAAACTAAAGATTAAAAATATATTTAGGTGAAGAAAAAACTCAAGACCAAGCTAGCAAAGGAGAAAACAAATACTAATCAAAAACACCAACATGGAAAAAAGGTGGAAAGAAGAGCTAAAAGCTTCTAAGATAAGGCAATCCAGTTTTATCTAGATTCACAAGACCCCTTAAAAGGAAAGGTATGTCATCATTAGAAAACATTTGTAAAGAAGACTTGGCCCCAAATTGGCAATGAAAAATCAGAAGAGTTGGCTTCTATAAATATGATAAATTTGAAAATCTAGGTTAGAAGCCTCCTAGTATGATTAAGTAAATAATACACTTACATTACCATGAGCAGATTTGAGTAATCTAAAGAAGGAGAGCATCCACTTCAAACCAAATCTTATTAAAACCTTATTGTAAACAAATGGAATTGCCATGATGAATGCCTTTAAGTTCAACAAATAAAACATAACAAAGGCTCTAAAGGGAAGCAAAGTAGAGATAACCATGCTCTTTGTGATCTCTCAAAATCCCACCGACCATAGTAACCATTAGAAACGAGCCATCGGTGTTAACCTTAATGTAATGATAATTAGGTTTAATCTATATAAATTTTTTTGGGTAGGAGAGACATTACAGGAGGAAGGTTAATCCCAAATTTCAATGCCATAGACTTGTACCCTTTAAAATTGGAGTGAGTAAGAAGATTGGCTTTGAAAGGAGACAAAATTTTATTTTTGGATATAGCAATGATACGATTATAATTCACAAGAATATTATGATGCTATTCATCATTTCTATCCATCCAAATATACCAAAAAATAGTAATAGCTAAAACAATTTTAACATGACCCTTAGAAGTATAAGGGAAACATGCTTCAAGGAGTTGCATAATAGAAAATGAACCATTAAAATGGAAAGTATTAAAAATATTATCATACTAATTCAACATTCTAGTAACAATAGGGCCATTCACAAAAACATGATCCATACTTTCAATGTGATAGCAATAGTGACATTTAGAGGGGAGATGGAAACCTTTTTTCAAAAGAGTAGCATCCACAGGGATATAATGCTTCATAATGCACCATGTTAAAGCCGAGAATGAAGTAGGGACACTAATATTCTAGATTTTAGTAAAACTAAGGACTCTTGATATTTAAATCTAATAAAATACCAAACATCCTTAAAAACAAAATCTCCATAAGAAGAATTTTTTAAAAGAATTTGGTTGGGTTCATTTGGGAAATGACAAATTTTAAGTATTTTGTCAATGATCACATTAGGAACAAGGTTATTCAATTGAGCCACATCCCACTTATTATTAATAATTAACTAATGAATCTTAAGCACCACAGTGGATTGAGTATTAAGAAGGGAATCAATAAAGCCACACCCAAGCCAATTGTCTTGCCAAAGAATGAGGAACCATTGACACCCCAAGAAATTAAATTCGCATTCCATTTGATACTACAAAGTCTTCTCCACAGGAGAATCCCAGTTGAAAGCACAAATGAGGGATGTTTTCCTAGCAATATTTAGCATGCATAAACTTTGACCCGGTAACATGTTTATTTCTATAGTTCCACCACATTTTATAGGAAAAATAGTTAATAAAATCCTCTAGTGTTTTACCAAAGCCACCTTCATTATTAGTACTACAATAGTTGTAGCCCAATGTAATCTTTTGATAGAATTAGAACCCCAAAAAAAAAATTTATTAAAAGTCTAATGATCCTTTTAATAATAGAACATTGGTAGGAACAATAGTAGACAAAGATACATAGATAGAGAGCAAAGGGTACTTTTTTGATCGGGGATAAGAAATTCCCAAGAGGAGGTTTTCTTATTTATTTTTTGAATAACTTCATTAAATAAAGAAGATCTTTTCATTTATATAAAGGAGTCCCGGATACTTGATAGGAGATTTTGATGAGAAAAACCTGTAATATTCTTGATAACATTGATCTTAGATAAGGAGATAGAAAGAGCTAGTAATAAAACAACTTTTATCATGATTGATATTCAAGCCACTCTCCCCAACAAAATGAGTTAAGAACTTACATAATTTTTTGTAATATAAAGAGTGGAAGCATTGCAAAATATAATGAAATCATCTGCAAAACTAAGGTGTGAAATGGGAAACCCACTAATGGTTTTGTAGTACATGTTAGGCATTCTACTAAACATATGCTCAATACATGTAGAAAGATATTCCACAACAATAATGAAGAGGGAAGGAGAGAGAGGGTCCCCTTGCCTTAGCCAAACAGAAGAAGAGAAAAAATGATGCACTTCACCATTAAGAAGCATAGAAAACCAAGAATTCTCAATCCCATTCTTAATTAAAGTAATAAATTGATTAGAGAACCCAAATAAAGCCAAAATTTTATATAGGAAAGCCCAACTAATATTATCATAAGCTTTGGAAATGTCAAGCTTAAAAGCAAGTTTCCACTGTGAACTTTGGCATTTAAATCATGGATCATCTCTTGGGCTAAAGAACATTATCAGAAATGGATCTCGCTTTAACAAAACCAGTTTGATTGGGGGAGATAATTTTTAGAACCAAGATACTCAATCTTTTATCCAAAATCTTAGAGATAAGTTTATTAAAAAGAGCAAAGCTAACTGGCCTAAAATCACTCCAAACTTCAGGATTGTCTTTTTTAGGAATTAAAATAATGGAGGTGCTAGCAAAATATTTTGGAAGGATACTACCCTTAAAAAATCAAGAATAGCTTTAATCAAGTCCTCTTTAATGATAATCCAACATTTTTTGCAAAAAAGGGCAGTATAACCATCAGGACCAGCCACGGAGTCTTTATTCATACTCTACAAAATATTAGCAATTTCAAACTCAGAAGGTAAGGAAGAAAGCATATTGTTATCATCATCAGAAATAAGATTACGAATAACTTTAGGCCAAGAAATATCATCATAAGCAACATTTTTATTCCGAAGCTCTTTATAAAAGAAAATAAAGTCGTAAGCTCCTTTTTATCAACACCAAACTCCATCATTAATTTTAATTTTATGGATGTGATTTATAGCTTTTTTATTTTTTAACCATGGCATGAAAATATTTAGTATTTCGATCATCATCAAAGATCTATTTCATAGAAGCTTTTACAATAGGCCTCCTCCATGTCTTGAAAACATGTTAACCTATCTTTAGCTTGAGCCAACATATGAATTTTAGAAGGATCATTAACAACATCATCTTCCAAAATGATTACCTTATTCTCCATTTTATTAATATTGAAAAAAGGTTCTTGAAATAATGTTTATTCCACCAGGTAAGGCATTATTTAAGTCTTTTTAATTTGAACCACAATCTCCTCATCCCAAAAATATAGTCATCAGGATGGAGAGGTTCACTCTAGTTACTAGCAACAACATCCAAAAATCTATCATCCATCAACCACATATTTTGGAAGATAAAAGGGATAGGGGAGGAGGATCTGTTAGCAATAAAATTCACATTAATAAGTCAAGGAAAATGGTACAAAAGGGGTCTACTTAAGTGCTCCATTGAAGTACTAGGGAAAAGATTAATCCATAGATGATTAAAAAGAACCCTATCATGCCTTTGCCAGAGTCTATAATTATTCCATGTAATTGAGACCCACTAAAGCCAATGTCAGTAAGATGACAATCAAGGATCATGTTATTAAAATCTTCCATAGAAAATAAGTTCAGAGCATTACCACCAACCCATTCAAAAGAAGAGATAGTATTGAAGTCTCCACCCACAAACCAAGGTGCATCAACAGAAGAAGAAAAGCTAATAAGATCCTCCTAAAGAATGCATCTATCATTTCTATTACAAGAAGAATAAGCAAATGAACCCAAACAACACAAATTATCATAAGTAATCTTAACATTCACAACTTGGGATAAATCATCCAAAACCTGTAGAACATAGGGACTATTCCAAAATATCCAAATTTTATTGCTCGAGTTATCAAAAGATTTCCAAAGCCAATCATTCTAGAAATAAAAGAAATGTTAGAAGGAAGAATAAAGGGTTCCAAGATAGCCAAGAAGAAATGTTATGAGTGCAGAACTAAGTTTCTAAATCTATTTCTAATAGAGGGTACCAATGCCTCTCACATTCCAAATTAAGAAAAGAAACATTTATTTTTGGGGAAGAGCTATATCTAGAAACTCTGTAGAAAATTAGAAAATTTAGCTTTAGGAGTTTTATTTTTCTTCTAAAATCATTTGAAATTTATTAGTCATATCCACAACATCACCATCATAGTGATTGTTCAAGGATATTTTTGGAATAAGGTTGCACATTTAAAACATCATTGCAGCCACTTCACCTTCTTCCAAATCATTATTATGTTGAAGTATCGAATAGAAATCAGTTCAACATTAGATGAAGAGAAGCAGAGAAGGATTAGAGCCATTTAAAGCACAAGTGCCTAAGTTGATTAGCAACTTTATCATTAGTTTGCTCACCATTCAAGCCCTTATCAAGGATCATATTTTCTTCAATTAAAGGTGGCAAAGAAGCAGGAATGGAATCATTTGAGATAGAATCATCATCCATAAGTTTCGAAAACATATTATTATCCATATTATTACCAATATTAGGGGGATTCAACTATATAGGCCCATTAAAGGTAATGCATCCTTATTAACATGGTGACATCCAAAAGGTTGATCAAGCTTAAGAATTCTGACATTGTCCAAAGGAGCAGTGGGAGGATCAAGATAATGTCCCTTGGATTTAGGTAAAGAATTGTCCATAAGAATAGCTTTCTATGGTTTAACCGAGGGCACCTTCAGATTGGGATCCAAATAATTATGAACGAGTTTAGGTTTCTTAAGGTGAGGATGAACCACAAAGAAATCCGAAACTCCAGGACCATGAATTTTGTAATGGGACCAAAAAATAGGAAAATTCTCAAAATCCACTTTTACAAATAACCAAATTTCTTTGATCTAGCCAAATTTCCTTTGGAAATTTTTTAGTTATATCAACTCATAGAATCAAGCATATGGTCAGTATTAGAATGCTAATCATCTTGAAGAGGGACGAACAATGCACCCACAATAAAAGAAATTCATGATTAATGAAATGGACATAAAATTGGGAAGAGATCCAAACTGAAATAATAGGAGATTCCTCCTTAATATCAAAAGGGCATCCATTTCAACAATTGCATCCGATTGAAAACAAAATATGAGCATCGAGAAAAATCATGAGAGTAATGTAAGTCATTGGAAAGCTGAATCAATTCATGATGGGAATCGATCAATCGATGGAAAAATCCAAAGAGTTTCAAGCTATGGAAAAGATCAAATATTTCCCAAAGTAGGATGAAGTAAAGAAAATTTACCCACTAAAGTGAATTCAAAGGGCTTGAGCCTTTCCACAATTAGAACACAATATTGTGGGTACACCAGGAAGGAAGTTGAGATAAGCTCGAGACTCACTAGCACAATTAGCCTTACCAAGAACATCCTTCAATGATTTTGATGCTAGTAATGGATTTAAGCCAGAGAAAAGAATCAAAAACCTTGATGGGTGCTGTAATCTTAGGATTTCCCCATGGGGAAGCAGAAAATGCAGCCATGATCAACAGCAACACATGATAGGAGAAGATGAAAGTAGTGCAAAATCATCGAACTAGAGTCACCAACTACGATGTCCATAAGAAAAGGCACATAGGGGACACGCCTCCACATGAGAAATAGAATTTGTTAGAGCACCAAAGAAATAGAGGAGAGAACATGCTCAAACGAATGGGTTTAGGGTTAGTTTTAGGGTGTAGGATTTAGGGTTTAGGTTTTAAGATTTAGGGTTTAGGGTTTAGGGTTTTTTTGAATTAAGTAAACTAGTAGGTTTAAGTTTATTTAGTTTATTTTTTATTTTTATTTAGGTTTATTTTTAAATTTTTTCATTTAGTTTATATATTTTAGGAATATTAAATTTTGTTTATTTTTTAGGTTTAGGTTTACATTTTTGTTTATTTTTTAGCTTAGTTTTATTTTTATTTTATTTTTTTATGTTTTCATTTTATTTTTTATTTTTAGGTTTAGGTTTAGGTTTCTATTTTATTTTTTTAGGTTTAGGTTTTAGGTTTTTATTTTAGGTTTCTTTTTAGGTATTATATTTTACTTTAGGTTTAGGTTTATTTTTATTTTATTTTATTTTATTTAGTTTAGGGTATAGATTTAGGTTTAGGTTTTATTTATTTTAGTTTAGTTTATTTTTGTTTAAGTTTAGCTTTATTTTTTTGTTTATTTCAAGTATAGGTTTTTTTAGTTTAAGGTTTATGTTTTATTTTTCATTTATTTTATTGCTTAGGTTTTTATTTAGTTTTTATTTTATTTTATTTTAGGTATATTTTATTTTTCATTTACGTTTAGTTTTTATTTTATTTAGGTTTTTCTTCTTTTAAGTTTATTTTATTTTTTAGTTTAGTTTAGGTTTTTATTTATTTTAGTTTAGTATAATTTTTATTTTATATTTTATATTATTATTAGTTTTAGGTTTAGGTTTAAGTTTTAGTTTAAGTTTTATTTTATTTTATTTTTATATTTTATTTAGGTTTAGGTTTTTTTAGGTTTTATTTGGTTTAGGTTTAGGTTTTTATGTTTTTAGCATTTAGGGTTTAGGATTTTGGGTTTTGGATTTTGGGTTTGGGGCATAGGGTTTAGGGTTTTAGGATGTAGGTTTTAGGGTTTAGGGTTTAGAGTTTTAGGGTTTAGGGTTTAGGTTTTAGGGTTTAGGGTTTTGGGTTTAGGGTTTAAGGTTTAGGGCTGTAGCTTTAGGGTGTAGGGTTTAGGGTTAGTTTTAGGGTTTAGGATTTTGAGTTAGGATTTTTTTTTTTTATATTTTAAAATTAAGTAAACTAGTAGGTTTAATCTTATTTAGTTTATTTTATTATTATATAGGTTTTATTTTTATATTTAGTTAGTTTAGCTTATTTATTTTAGTTTAGTTTATGGATTTATTTTAGTTTATTTTTTAGGTTTAGGTTTAGGTTTAGGTTTACTTTTTAGTTGAGTTTTATTTTTATTTTATTTTTTAGGTTTAGGTTTATTTTTAGTTTAGGTTTAGGTTTTTTATTTTATTTTTTATTTTTATGGTTTAGGTTTTATTTTAGGTTTTATTTTTTAGTTTAGGTTTAGGTTTATTTTTAGTATATTTTATTTTATTCAGTTTAGGTTTAGGTTTAGGTTAAGTTTATTTTAGATTTTGGTTTAGTTTTTATTTCTTTTAGTTTTGTTTATATTAGTTTATGTTTAAGTTTATTTTATTTTTATTTTATGTTTAGGTTTTAGGGTTATATTTTTTATTTATTTTTAAGTTTTATTTTTTGGTTTATTTTTTAAGTTTAGGTTTTTATTTAATTTTTATTTTATTTTATTTTAGTGTTTTTTTATTTTAGGATTAGTTTTTAATTTATTTAGGTTTTTTATTTTTTATTTTAGTTAAGCTTTTTATTTATTATATTTTAGTTTAGTCTTTATTTTTTTTTAGGTTTTGGTTTAAGTTTAGGTTTTAGTTTATGATTTTATTTTATATTATTTTATTTATGTTATTTTGGTTTAGGTTTTTTTATTAATTTTATTTTAGGATTTATTTAGTTTAGGTTTAGGTTTTTAGCTTTTTAGGGTTTACAGTTTAGGCTTAGTTTAGGGTTTTGGGTTTTGGGTTGAGGGTTTAGGGTTTATGGTTTCAGATTTAGGGTTTGGGGTTTAGGTTTTAGGGCTTAGGGTTTTGGATTTTAGGTTTTAGGGTTTAGATTTTTGGGCCTATGGGTAGAGTTTTTTTAATTATTTAATTTTTTAAATTAAGTAAACTAGTAGGTTTAAGTTTATGTAGTTTATTTTTTGTTTATTTTAGTTTATTTTATTTTTTTATTTAGGCTTAATTTTTTTTTATTTAGTTTAGTTTATTTCTTTTAGGTTTATTTATTTTAGTTTAGGTTTTATTTTAGTTTATTTTTAGTGGTTTTAATTTAAGTTTATTTTTTTGTTTATTTTTATTTTTATTTTATTTTTTATGCTTAGGTTTTATTTTTAGCTTTTAAGTTTAGGTTTAGGTTTTTATTTTATTTATTTAGTTTTAGGTTTTAGGTTTTTATTTTAAATTTATTTTTAGGTTTTATTTTTTAGTTTAGGTTTAGGTTTAGGTTTAGGTTTAGGTTTTATTTATTTTAGTTTAGTTTATGTTAGTTTATGTTTAGGTTTCTTTTTTTATATTTTAGGTTTAAGTTTTTTTTTTTTGATTAGGGTTTAGGTTTTATTTTTGATTTATTTTAGGTTTTATTTTTTGATATATTTTTTAGCTTTAGGTTTTTATTTGATTTTTATTTTATTTTATTTTATGTTTATTTTATTTTTATTTTAGGATTAGTTTTTATTTTATTTGAGTTTTTTATTTATTTTAGGTTAGTTAAGGTTTTTATTTATTTTATTTTAGTTTAGTTTTTATTTTAATATTTTATTATTTTTTTAGATCTAAGTTTAGGTTTGGTTTTAGTTTATGATTTTATTTTAGTTTAAGTTTTTTTAATTATTTTATTTTTAGGTTTTATTTCATTTAGGCTTAGGTTTTTAGCTTTTTAGGGTTTAGGGTTTAGAGTTTATAGTTACTTTAGGGTTTAGGGTTTAGGGTTTTAGGTTTAGGTTTTATGGTTTAGGGTTTAGGGTTTTGTGTTTTAGGGTTTAGGATTTAGCGTTTAGGGTTTAGGGTTAGTTTTATGGTTTAAGGTTTAGGGATATGGTTTTATTTTTTTTTAAAATTAAGTAAACTAGTAGGTTTAGGTTTATTTAGTTTATTTTTTATTTATTTTAGTTTATTATATTATATTTATATCTAGGTTTATTTTTATTTTTATTTAGCTTAGATTATTTATTTTATGTTTATTTATTTCAAATTTAGGATTTTCATTTTAGTTTTTGTTTTATGTTTAGATTTCGGATTAGTTTTATTTTTTTAGTTTAGTTTTATTTTTGTTTTATATTAGGATTAGGTTTTATTTTTTATTTTTAGGTTTAGGTTTAGCTTTTTATTTTAATTTTTTACTATTTAGGTTTAGGTTTATTTTTATTTAAGTTTAGGTTTATTTTATTTTATTTATTTCAGGTTTTAGGTTTTTTTTTTTAGTTTAGGGTTTAGGTTTTATTTTCATTTATTTTAAGGTTTAGGTTTTTATTTTGTTTTAATTTATTTTATTTTATTTTAGGAATATTTTATTTTTATTTTACATTTAGTTTTTATTTTATTTAGGTTTTCTTATTTGTAGGTTTATTTTATTTTAAAGATTAGTTTAGGTTTTTATTAATTTTAGTTTAGTTTAATTTTTATTTTATATTTTATAATATTTTTAGGTTTAGGTTAAGGTTTATGTTTAGGTTTAGGATGAAGTTTTAGTTTAAGTTTTATTTTATTTTATTTTTATATTATATTTAGGTTTAGGTTTATTTATTTATATTTTAAGGTTTTATTTGGTTTAGGTTTAGGTTTTTATGTTTTTAGGGTTTAGGGTTTTGGGTTTTGTGTTTAGGGTTTGGGGAATAGGGTTTAGGGTTTTAGGTTTTAGGTTTTAAGGTTTAGGGTTTAGGGTTTAGGGTTTAGGGTTTTGGGTTTTAGGGTTTAGGGTTTAGGTTTTAGGGTTTAGGTTTTTAGGGTTTTAGGTTTAAGGTTTAGGGTTTAGGTGTAGGGTTAATTAGGTTTAGGGTTTTGAGTTATGATTTTTTTTTAAATTTAAAGCAGTAGGTTTAATATCATTTTATTTATTTTATTTTATATAGGATTTATTTTTATTTTTATTTATTTTAGTTTAGTTTATTTATTTTAGGTTTATTTATTTTAGTTTATATTTTTAATTTTAGTTTATTTTAGTTTAGCTTATGTGTTTTATTTTAGTTTATTTTTAGGTTTAGGTTTAGCTTTAGGTTTACTTTTTAGTTGAGTTTTATTTTTATTTTATTTTTTTAGGTTTAGGTTTTATTTTCTATTTTAAGGTGTAGGTTTAGGTTTTTATTTTATTTTTTTATTTTATGGTTTAGGTTTTTATTTTAGGTTATATTTTTTAGTTTAGGTTTAGGTTTATTTTTAGTATATTTTATTTTATTTAGTTTAGGTTTAGGTTTAGGTTTAGTTTATTTTAGATTTTGGTTTAGTTTTTATTTCTTTTAGTTTTGTTTATGTTAGTTTATGTTTAAGTTTATTTTATTTTTATTTTAGGTTTAGGTTTTAGGTTATATTTTTAATTTATTTTTAAGTTTTATTTTTTGGTTTATTTTAAAGGTTTAGGTTTTTATTTAATTTTTATTTTATTTTATTTTAGTGTTTTTTTATTTTAGGATTAGCTTTTATTTTATTTAGGTTTTTTATTTTTTTAGTTTAGTTAAGCTTTTTATTTATTATATTTTAGTTTAGTCTTTATTTTTTTTTAGGTTTTGGTTTAGGTTTAGGTTTTAGTTTATGATTTTATTTTATATTTTTTTATTTATGTTATTTTGGTTTAGGTTTTTTTATTAATTTTATTTTCAGGTTCTATTTAGTTTAGGTTTAGGTTTTTAGCTTTTTAGGGTTTATGATTTAGGCTTAGTTTAGGGTTTTGGTTTTGGGTTTAGGGTTTAGGGTTTATGGTTTCAGATTTAGGGTTTGGGGTTTAAGTTTTAGGGCTTAGTGTTTTGGATTTTAGGTTTTAGGGTTTAGATTTTTGGGCCTAGGGATAGGGTTTTTTTATTTATTTAATTTTTTAAATTAAGTAAACTAGTAGGTTTAAGTTTATGTAGTTTATTTTTTGTTTATTTTAGTTTATTTTATTTTTTTATTTAGGCTTAATTTTTTTTTATTTAGTTTAGTTTATTTCTTTTAGGTTTATTTATTTTAGTTTAGGTTTTTTATTTTAGTTTATTTTTTAGCTATTGGTTTTGATTTAAGTTTATTTTTTAGTTTAGTTTTATTTTTATTTTATTTTTGTCTTAGGTTTTATTTTTAGCTTTTAAGTTTAGGTTTAGGTTTTTATTTTATTTATTTAGTTTTAGGTAGGTTTTTATTTTAAATTTATTTTTAGGTTTTATTTTTTAGTTTAGGTTTAGGTTTGGTTTAAGTTTAGGTTTTATTTATTTTAGTTTAGTTAATGTTAGTTTATGTTTAGGTTTCTTTTATATTTTAGGTTTAAGTTTTTTTTTTTTTTGATTAGGGTTTAGGTTTTATTTTGATTTATTTTTTTAGGTTTTATTTTTTGATTTATTTTTTTAGCTTTAGGTTTTATTTGATTTTTTTATTTTATTTTATTTTATGTTTATTTTATTTTTTATTTGATTAGTTTTATTTTATTTCAGTTTTATATTTATTTTAGGTTAGTTAAGGTTTTTATTTATTTTATTTTAGTTTAGTTTTTATTTTAATATTTTATTATTTTTTTAGATCTAGGTTTAGGTTAGGTTTAGGTTTGGTTTTAGTTTATGATTTTATTTTAGTTTAAGTTTTTTTATTTATTTTATTTTTAGGTTTTATTTCATTTAGGCTTAGGTTTTAGCTTTTTAGGGTTTAGGGTTTAGAGTTTATAGTTACTTTAGTGTTTAGGGTTTAGGGTTTTAGGTTTAAGTTTTATGGTTTAGGGTTTAGGGTTTTATGTTTTAGGGTTTAGGATTTAGCGTTTAGGGTTTAGGGTTAGTTTTATGGTTTAAGGTTTAGGGATATGGTTTTTTTAATTTTTTTAAATTAACTAAACTTGTAGGTTTAGGTTTATTTAGTTTATTTTTTATTTATTTTAGTTTATTATATTATATTTATATCTAGGTTTATTTTTATTTTTATTTAGCTTAGATTATTTGTTTTATGTTTATTTATTTCAATTTAGGATTTTCATTTTAGTTTATGTTTTATGTTTAGCTTTCGGTTTAGTTTTATTTTTTTAGTTTAGTTTTATTTTTTTTTATATTAGGATTAGGTTTAATTTTTTATTTTTAGGTTTAGGTTTAGGTTTTTATTTTAATTTTTTACTATTTAGGTTTTAGGTTTATTTTTAGGTTTTATTTTTTTAGTTTAGGTTTAAGTTAAGGATTAGTTTATTTTAACTTTAGTTTTAAGTTTTATTTATTTTAGTTTAGGTTTATTTTATTTCTATTTTAGGATTAGCTTTTTTGATTTTGGGTTTGGTTTTTTTATTTATTTTAGGTTTATGTTTTGGTTGATTTTTTTGGTTTAGGTTTTCATTTAATTTTTTATTTATTTTATTTTAGGTTTATTTTATTTTATTTTGGTTTAGTTTTATTTTATTTAGGTTTTTTTATTTTAGTTAGTTAAGGTTTTATTTAGTTTATTTTAGATTAGTTTTATTTTAGGTTTCTTTAGGTTTTATTTTTTTTTAATTTAGGTTTAGGTTTATTTTTTGTTTATTTTATTTTATTTAGTTTAGGGTTTAGATTTAGGTTTAGGTTTTATTTACTTTAGTTTAGTTTATTTTTATTTAAGTTTAGGTTTATTTTATTTGGTTTATTTCAAGTTTAGGTTTTTTTTTAGATTAGGGTTTCAGTTTTATTTTTCATTTATTTTAAGGTTTAGGTTTTTATTTTGTTTTTAATTTATTTTAGTTTATTTTAGGTATATTTTATTTTTATTTTACATTTAGTTTTTATTTTATTTAGGTTTTCTTATTTGTAGGTTTATTTTATTTTTAAAATTCATTTAGGTTTTTATTAATTTTAGTTTAGTTTAATTTTTATTTTATATTTTATATTATTTTTAGGTTTAGGTTTAGGTTTATGTTTAGGTTTAGGTTGAAGTTTTAGTTTAAGTTTTATTTTATTTTATTTTTATATTATATTTAGGTTTAGGTTTATTTATTTATATTTTCAGGTTTTATTTGGTTTAGGTTTAGGTTTTTATGTTTTTATGGTTTAGGGTTTTGGGTTTTGTGTTTAGGGTTTGGGGAATAGGGTTTAGGATTTTAGGTTTTATGTTTTAAAGTTTAGGGTTTAGGGTTTAGGGTTTTAGGGTTTAGGGTTTAGGTTTTTAGGGTTTTAGGTTTAAGGTTTAGGGCTGTAGCTTTAGCGTGTAGTGTTAATTTCAGGGTTTAGGGTTTTAAGTTATGATTTTTTTTTAATTAAGTAAACTGGTAGGTTTAATATCATTTTATTTATTTTATTTTTATATAGGATTTATTTTTATTTTTATTTAGTTTAGTTTAGTTTATTTATTTTAGGTTTATTTATTTTAGTTTATATTTTTAATTTTAGTTAATTTTAGTTTAGTTCACGTGTTTTATTTTAGTTTATTTTTAGGTTTAGGATTAGGTTTAGTTTTACTTTTTAGTTTAGTTTTAATTTTAATTTATTTTTTTAAGTTAAGGTTTTATTTTTTTATTTTTAGGTTTAGGTTTAGGTTTTTATTTTATTTTTTTAGTTTATGGTTTAGGTTTTTATTTTAGGTTTATTTTCAGGTTTTATTTTTTAGTTTAGGCTGAGGTTTATTTTTAGTATATTTTATTTTATTCAGTTTAGGTTTAGGTTTATGTTTAGTTTATTTTTTATTTTCATTTAGGTTTTATTTCTTTTAGTTTAGTTTATGTTAGTTTATGTTTAGGTTTTTTTATTTTTATTTTAGGTTTTAGTTTTTTTTTTAGTTTAGGTTTAGGTTATATTTTTTTTTTATTTTTAGATTTTATTTTTTGGTTTATTTTTATGTTTAGGTTTTTTATTTATTTTATTTTATTTTTTTTATTTATTTTATTTTAGGATTAGTTTTTATTTTATTTAGGTTTTTTATTTTTTAGTTTAGTTAAGCATTTTATTTATTATATTTTAGTTTAGTTTTTATTTTTTTATTTTTTTAGGTTTCAGTTTAGGTTTAGGTTTTGGTTTATTATATTATTTTATATTATTTTATCTATGTTATTTTGGTTTACGTTTATTTATTTATTTATTTTAGGTTTTATTTCATTTAGGTTTAACTTTTAGCTTTTAAGGGTTTAGGGTTAGTTTAGCATTTAGGGTTTAGGGTTAGTTTAGGGTTTAGGGTTTGGATTTTGGGTTTGGGGTTTAGGGTTTAGGGTTTATGGTTTAAGCTTTAGGGTTTAGGGTTTAAGTTTTAGGGTTTAGGGTTTAGGATTTTGGGTTTTAAGGTTTAGAGTTTTGGACTTAGGGATAGGGATTTTTTATTTTTTATTTTTTAAATTAAGTAAACTAGTAGGTTTAAGTTTATTTAGATTATTTAGTTTTTATTTTAGTTTATTTTATTTTTTATTTTATTTAGGCTTATTTTTATTTTATTTAGTTTAGTTTATTTCTTTTAGGCTTATTTATTTTAATTTAGGTTTTTTATTTTAGTTTTTTTTAGCTATTAGTTTTGATTTAAGTTTACTTTTTAGTTTTGTTTTTAATTTTTTTAGGTTTAGGTTTTATTTTTAGCTTTTAGGTTTAGGTTTAGGTTTTTATTTTATTTTTTTAGGTTTAGGTTTTAGGCTTTTATTTTAGGTTTATTTTTAGGTTTTATTTTTTAGTTTATGTTAGTTTATGTTTAGGTTTCTTTTTTTATATTTTAAGTTTAGGTTTTTTTTTTTAGTTTAGGGTTTAGGTTTTTTTTTTTTTTAGGTTTTATTTTTTGGTTTATTTTTTAGGTTTTATTTTAGTTTTATTTTATTTTATTTTAAGTTTATTTTATTTTTATTTTAGGATTAGTTTTTATTTTATTTAAGCTTTTTATTTATTTTAGGTTTGTTAAGGTTTTTATTTATTTTATTTTTGTTTAGTTTTTAATTTATTATTTTATTATTTTTTCAGATCTAGGTTTAGGTTTGGTTTAGGTTTGTTTTTAGTTTATGATTTTGCTTTATATTTTTTATTTTAGTTTAAGTTTTTTATTTATTTTATTTTTAGGTTTTATTTCATTTAGGCTTTGATTTTAGCTTTTTAGGGTTTAGGGTTTAGGGTTTAGAGTTTAGAGTTACTTTAGGGTTTAGGGTTTTGGGTTTGGGGTTTAGCATTTAGGGTTTAAGGTTTAGGGTTTAGGGTTTAGGGTTTTGGGTTTAGGTTTTATGGTTTAGGGTTTAGGGTTTTGTGTTTTAGGGTTTAGGATTTAGCGTTTAGGGTTTAGGGTTACTTTTATAGTTTAAGGTTTAGGGATAGGTTTTTTTATTTTTTTAAATTAAGTAAACTAGTAGGTTTAGGTTTATTTAGTTTATTTTTTTTTTTATTTATTTTAGTTTATTTTTATTTATATCTAGTTTATTTTTATTTTTTATAGATTATTTATTTTAGATTTATTTATTTTAGTTTAGGTTTTATTTTAGTTAATTTTAGGTTTAGGTTTGGTTAGGTTTATTTTTTAGTTTAAATTTATTTTTATTCAATATTTTAAGGTTAGGTTTTATTTTTTAATTTTCGGTTTATGTTTAGGTTTTTATATTATTTTTTTAGGTTTTTTATGTTTATTTTTAGGTTTTGTTTTTTTAGTTTAGGTTTAGGTTTAGGATTAGTTTATTTTAAGTTTAGTTTTATGTTTTATTTATTTTAGTTTAGTTTATTTTAGTTTAGGTTTAGGTTTATTTTATTTCTATTTTAGGTTTAGCTTTTTTTTTATTTTGGGTTTTGGTTTTATTTTTTTTTTTTTAGGTTTATGTTTTGGTTTATTTTTTTTAGGTTTAGGTTTTATTTAATTTTAATTTTAATTTATTTTAGGTTTAGTTTTAATTTTATTAAGGTTCTTTATTTAGTTTATTTTAGTTTAGTTTTTATTATTTATTTTCTTTATTTTTTTAGGTTTAGGTTAGGTTTTTTATGATTTTATTTTACATTATTTTTATTTATTTTATTTTAGTTTAAGTTTTTTTATTTATTATATTTTTAGGTTTTATTTAGTTTAGCTTTTTAGGGTTTATGGTTTAGGGTTTAGGGTTTAGGGTTTAGGGTTAGTTTATGGTTTAGGGTTTTTGGGTTTGGGGTTTAGGGTTTAGGGTTTAAAGTTTAGGGTTTAGGGCTTAGGGTTTAGGGTTTAGTTTTTAGGGTTTAGGGTTTAGGGTTTTAGGATTTAGGGTTAGTTTTAGGGTTTAGGAATAGGTTTTTCTATTTTTTTATTTTTTAAATTAAGTAGACTAGTAGCTTTAGGTTTATCTTGTTTATTTAGTTTATTTATTTATTTATTTTAGTTTATTTTATTTTTTATTTGTATTTAAGTTTATTTTTATTTTTATTTAGTTTAGATTATTTATTTTAGGTTTATTTATTTTAGTTTAGGGTTTTTATTTTAGTTAATTTTTAGGTTTAGGTTTATTTTTTAGTTTAGTTTTATTTTTATTTTATATTTTAGGTTTAGGTTTATTTTTTATTTTTAGTTTTAGGTTTAGGTTTTTATTTTATTTTTTTAGGATTAGGTTTTAGGTTTTTATTTTAGGTTTACTTTTAGTTTTAATTTTTTAGTTCAAGTTTAGGTTTAGGTTTAATTTATTTAGGTTTAGGTTTAAGTTTTATTTATTTTAGTTTAGTTTATTTTAGTTTAGGTTTAGCTTTAGCTTTTTTTAATTTAGGATTTAGGTTTTATTTCTTATTTATTTTTAGGTATTATTTTTTGGTCTATTTATTCAGTTTAGGTTTTTATTTAGTTTTTATTTTATTTTACTTTAGGTTTATTTTATTTTTATTTTTGGTTTAGTTTTTATTTTATTTAGGTTTTTTATTTTTTTAGTTTAGCTTAGGTTTTTATTAATTTTCTTTTAGTTTAGTTTTTATTTTTTATTTTATTTTCTTTTTACGTTTAGGTTTAGGTTCAGGTTTGAGTTTATGTTTTTATTTTATTTTATATTTATTTTATTTATTTAGGTTTATTTATTTATTTTATTTTTAAGTTTTATTTAGCTTTGGTTTAGGTTTTAGCTTTTTAGGGTTTAGGGTTTAGGGTTTGTTTAGGGTTTGGGGTTTAGGGTTTAGGGTTTAGGGTTTAGTATTTAGGTTTTAGGGCTTAGGGTTTAGGGTTTAGGGTTTAGGGTTTAGGGTTTACATTTTAGGTTTAGGGTTTATGTTTTAGTTTGGGGATTAGGGTTTTTAGGTTTTTTTTTAATTTTTTTATTTTTAATAGAGAACAAATTCAGATTCAACTCTTCTTCTTTTCAATTTCATATGCCAAGTAACACACCAAGTTTTTTAAGACATAAATGATGACATAGATAAAAAATGACTACACATAGAGCAAATCAAAAACCTTAAATAAGTTGAACTGTCTCTACAGCAAAGACACAGTTCTACATGTAGCAGATCAGATCAACCATTCTTCACTTTCTCCAGTTCCCATCAGAACCACCCCAGCCTCTTGAGTAGTAGGATCCACCATCATATCCCTAATCTCTCCCTCTGCCACCACCACGGTTGTAACCTCTGTCGCTCCTCCCACCTCCATAACCACCACTGCTCTAACCACCACCTCCATATGCACCAGCTCCTCCAGATCCCACCACCACTACGATAATCATTGCATCCGCCTTCACCTCCATTATCAGATCTAGACTAAGCCTGGTTGATGGTGATGTTCCAACCATTAAGGTTCTGACCATTCTTAGGGTTTAGGTTTAGGTTTAGGTTTATTAGATTTTAGGGCTTAGGTTTATTTTTTTTAATTTAGTTACTTTAGGTTTAGGTTTAGGGTTTAGGGTTTAGTGTTAGGGTTTATGGTTTAGGGTTTAGGGTTTAGAGTTGTAGGTTTAGGTTTTAGAGTTTAGAATTTAGGGTTTAAGGTTTTTTATAAAATTAAGTAATCAGTTTAGGTTTAAGTAATTATGTCTAAAAGACTTTAAAAGGACAATTAGTTTAGTTTAAAGGTTTATTTAGTTTAATGAGTAGATCTTTTAGGTTTAGGTTTAGGTTTAGGTAGTTTATTTTCATGAGTACTTTTAAAAGGTTTAGGAAATGTTTAGGTTTATGTTTTATTTTATTTTATTTGGTAGGTTTAGGGTTTAAGTTTAAGGTTTAAATTTTCATTTAGGTTAGAAATTTTAGGTTTATTTTAGGTTTAGAAGGTCTTTTATTTTAGGTTTATTTTAAGTTTAGTTTAGGATTTATTTTATTTTAGTTTAGTTTATAGATTTTAATTTCTACAAACGAAACTAAAGAAACCTAAAATACTAAGTACAATGGAGAAAATAGAAACAACAACATAAAAGGAAATGAAAGACAAGAGGAAGAAAACTTGAAAATAGTAAAAGTACTAGTTAGCAAGACTCTGATCCTTTGAGAAGGAAAGTTACAGATCCATCCTATGGCGTAAAGATTATTCCATCAAGTTCCGGAAAGAAATCGTAAATAGTACAAATGCAATGGTCATAGATGAAGGGAAATGATAGTAAATAATTTAGAAAAGAAAGTGAAGGCTCATAGTTAAGATCATCTCAGGGCAACAATACCAGCATCTAATGAGAAGTTACAATATAAGATCAAACCATCATAGCCACATACCATATAAACCATCAAGGAAAAATATTGATCTAGTTCCAAAAAAATCGAGATAAATAGCCACCAGACCCACAAACACACAGACCAACACATAAAGCTAGCATCCCAAACATTACAGAAGGGATAGTGGACCAGAACAACCCACAACTATGTCCATAGCACTAAAAATATAAATCCAAGGGCAAAACCTCCACCCAAACAAAAAAATAGTAGAAGATAAGCAGCACCAGAGAGAGGAAAGCCATAGCATAGAGAGACCAAGAGGGCATCCAAAAATTACCATCGAAACCACCACCAAGGTAGACAAAAGAAAAGAAAATCCACCATCACCAACTAAGTGGAAAATATCAAGAAATATGGAGAGCCAACTAAACCAAAGGTAGTCAATACCAACAGCCAACATAAAGCCCAAAACACCAAGCCAAAACAAGCATCCAAGGCAAGATAGACAAAACCCTCAAGCCAACCCTAACAACAAGTCATAAAATAGGACCACAAAAAACAACAAGAGATCATATCCTCCTCAAACAAAACAACCAATAAAACTACCACTAGCGAGACAAGATGGCGGCGAAAATTGACACCCAAATTGGGAAGAAAAATAAAGGAAAAATAGTTGCACCAAGAGAGGATAACCAACCCAGGAACAAAACCAAAAACCAACCAAAGCTAAACCAACCATCAAACACATCCAACACATCCACCATAAAATAGCCAACCATCCTAGTCAATCAAAACCAACTAGCAAACAAATAGAGCATAAGAGGAAAAGATAACAATAGACAAATCAAAACCCACGGAGATCTCCAAAATAACCAAAAATAAAATGGTAGTCACTTAGCCAAACTAGAAAATTCAAGGACCAACCAGCGACAAATTTGTATGGAAAGGAACAAGGCCAGAGGCAAACAAAACACCTTCCAAATCCTAAAGAGCTGACAATCACTAGAAAAGAGAAGACAGAGAGACAACAACAACAAAACAACTAACTCTAATTCATAAGGTAGATGGAACCAACTAGTAGAAACCTCCTAGCCAAACTAATAAAGGAGAACAACAACCACCAAAAAACCCAAAACTAAGCCCTAGAAGAGACAGCATAGCCATAGAAAATAACCACCCAAAATAGCCAAGCGATGAAAGAAACAAATAGAACAGCAGTGAGAACCAACCATATAATCACAAAAATAATTTGAATAAGCCACAACTAGCCAAAACAGGCAAACCAACATTCATTGTAAAGGGGTAGTCCAAAATGCACACCATAACCCAATAAGAGACAGCATGAGCCATGAGAAAGAAAACCACCAGGCTGGAGGATAGGAAACCAATTAAAAAAGAAAGAACACCACTATGACCCAAAAAAAAAATGTCATGCAAGTATAAAATGGGGTAAAGAGGAAGGGGTTTAAGTATAGAAATAAACTCAGCAAAACCACTTCTAGGGAGGGCAAGATTAAAAACAACAAAAAATAGAATGAATAAAACCACCATAGAAAAAATCAACAAAAAGGTTAAAATATGAGGTAAGGTAGTCCATTGTTATCAGTTGACTAGACCATGCATATGCTTAGATAAGATGGTTATCAAATAAAATGAGGTCATTTAATTCCCCTCCCAAATTAGCTAGGAAATCAACACAAGCATTACCTTCACAAAGAATGTGAGAAATTTTGTAGCAAACTTGAGAGAGAAGCTTTTTAGTGTAATTAAGAAGATAAAATAAGTTAGCATTTCCCATTTTATTATTATTGATCATATCAAGTAAAAGAAGATCATTAACTTCAATCCAAATATTAAAGAGGCCTTTTCTTAAACAAATATCAATAGTTATGTTAACATCCAAGAGTTTAGCATAAATAACATAAGAAGCTTTGAGGGGGTAGGCAAATGCACAAATTACAGTGCCTTTAGAATCTCTAAGAATTCCACCACAACCATATTTATTTAGGGAAACAAAACCATCAGTATTGATCTTAATAGAAGTTTGTTTGGGCTTAATCCAATGTATAATTCTAATAATCTTCTAGGATGGATCATCACACTAAGTGATACCTAGTTTTTTAGCCATAAATTTATAACCTCTAAAGTAAAAAATTGTTAATTAAATTTGCATTAACCAAAGCATGAATATTTTTCTTTAGTTCTAGTAATGATCCTTTTATGGTTCTTAGGGATGCCATGATATTTAGCATAATTTTCATCCATCCAAATGAACCAAATAATGGTAATTACAATTAAAACTTTGATATGACCTTTCACAATTTTATTGAAATAAACTTCAAGAAGTTGATATAATGAAAGAGAGCCATGAAAATAGTTAGTGTTAAATAATTCATCATACCATATGCAAAGTTTGGTAGCAATAGCACCATTGAAAAAACATGATGAACATTTTCAATATGAAAGCAACAATAGCACTTAGAAGGTAAGTAAAACCCTTTAAGATAGAGCAATAAATTAACAAGGATGAAGTTATTCAAAATCCTCCAAGCTAAATTTGAAGAAAAAATGGGAATAATATTGTTCCAAAGTTTAATGAAAACATTAGAGGTGTTTTGTTTATTTCTAATAAAATTTCAAACCTCTTTAAGAACAAAATCACCATTGTAAGAAAGCTTGATAAAGGATTTGATCTGGTTTATTAGAAAAGATAGCGATGTTGCAAACTTTTCAAAAATAAAAATAGGAATGTAGTTCTCAAGTTTTTTTTCATTCCAATTATTATTAAATCAGGTTGTAGGTTTAGGGTTAGTTTTAAGTTTAGGGTTTTGGATTTATGGCTTAGGATTTAGGGTTTAATGTTTTTTTTAAAATAAATTTAAGTAAACTATTAGGTTTTGGTTTATTTAGTATATTTAGTTTATTATTTTATTTATTTATGATTTAGGGTTTAGGGTTTAGGGTTTAGGGTTTAGGTTTAGGGTTTGGGTTTCTGGTTTTTTTTATAACAGAGAACAAATTCAGATTCAACATTTCTTCTTTTCGATTTCATCGACCAAGTAACACATTAACTTTTTAAGACACAAGTGGCGACATAGGTAAAAAATGAGCACACATAGATCAAACCAAAAAAATCTTATATAACAATACCATCTCTACTATAAAGACCGGTTCCATAAGCAAGATTAGATCGTCATTCTTGGTTTCTCACTTCCCATCGGAACCACCGTGACCTCTCTAGTAGGATCCATCATATCCTCGATCTCTCCCTCGCCACCACCATGGTTGTAACCTCCGTTGCTCACCCACCTCCATAACACCATTGCTCAGACCACCTCCATATCCACCCGCACCTCCATCCCCACCACCACTTTGCGATAACCACTACCTCCACCTTACCTCCAGATCTTGGTGAGCTTGGTTGATGGCAATGTTCTTCCATCAAGGTTTTGCCCATTCTTAGGGTTTATGTTTTTTAGTGAAAGTTAGAATTTTATTACCATAAAATAAAGGATACAATGTCCTTAAAGGGGTAAAGCTCAAATTTCTACTACTCAAAAAAAACCTAAAGAGCTAAACCTCCATCTAAACAATGAAAAATAAAATAAAGAGCAAAATTAACATAAAAGAAAATGAGAAAAGATGCAAAAAGGAGTAATAAAACTTAAGAAAATAGTAAAAGGACTAGTTAGCAGTAGCTCATGATCCCTTTGAGAAGATAAGCAAGATCCACATCAACAACACTTGAGTTGGCTGAGTAAAGATTATTCCATCTGTGAAGTTCAACATGCAAAAGAAATCTACAAAACACTACAAAGGCAATTTTCATAGCCTGAGGGAAAATGATAAAGTAAACAATTTAGAAAAGTCTGAGAAGAGAAGGCTTAGGCTCAATTAAGATCATCTCAGGGAAACAATACATATGAGCATCAAACTTCATGAGAAGGGTTACAATCATATGCATGCTACCACCAGAGAGAAGATATGGGGAAACATCAAGGCCATCATATATCCTACGATATAAACCATCAAGGCAAAATAGTCCATAGTGATCCAGTTCCTTCACCAAAATAGAGAAAAATAATAGCGACCAGACAACCCACCAACCAAAACACAAGACCAAAAACATAAAGCATCCCAGAAGTTACCATAGGGTTAGTGGTCAGAACAACCACAACTATCTCGAGCACTAGCAATCAAATCAAGGACAAAACCTCCACCCAAACGCAAAATAGTAGAAGATAAGAAGCGAGAGAGGAAAGCCATAGCATTGAAAGACCAAATAGCATCCAAAATTACCATCAAAACCACCACAAAGCAAGAAAGGAAAGTAAATCCACCATAACCAACCAAAAGGCAAATATCAGGAATAAAGAGAGCCAACTAAACCAAAGGGTGTCAATACCAACAACATAAAGCCCAAAACACCAAACCATGGCACAATTATCAAGGTAAGGCAACCACAAAAAACCCTCAAGCCTATAATAAGTCCTAAAATAAGACAAAAAAACCACAATAGCTTATATCCTCCACCAACAAAATAGCTAATAAAACCATCTAGGCCAACATCCAACAAGATGAGCAGCAGAAGAAGTCAGAGCAGCAGGAAAATTGACTCCCAAACCAAGAAGAAAAAATAAAGGAAAAATAGCTGCACCCAAGAGAGGACAACCAACCAAGGAGCAAACAAGAGAAAAACAACCAAAAGCACTAAACCAACCATCAAAATAACCAACACATCCACCCATGCAACCAACTGACCCAATAGCATCAGATAGCCAATAAAACCAACCATGATAGAGCCAATATAGGCCAAGAGGGAAAAGAACAACAGACAAAGCCACAACCCACGGAGATCTCTAAAATAACCAAGAAATAAAAATGGTAGTCACCCAAACTAGAAAAGGCTAAGGAGGACCACCCAACCATAAGCGACAAAGCGCGGAATGGAATAAGGCGAGCCAAAACCCTTCAAATTGAAGCGGAACAATCACAAAGGAGAAAATGGGAGACAACAACCACATAACAACTAACTCTAATTCACAAGGGATGGAACCAGCCCAGAGACCTCCAAGCAGGAAGAGGCCAATAATCTTAAAAAATAACCACCTAAAACAGCAAGGTAGATAAAAGAAACAAATAGTAGCAAGCAGCAAAACCAACTATAGCATCCCTAAATCCAATTCAAAAGGCCATAGCTAAAACTAGGCAAACCCAACATTCATTGGTAAAGGGGTAGGCCAAAATCAGCCCAACCAACCAAAGCACGAGCCACAAAAGAAAACCAATAGGATCATAGGATAGGAAAACCAACTAACAATACAACTTTAACCCAAAAAAAGGTCAGGAAACTATAAAATGTGGTAAAGAGGAAGGGGGTTTAATTATAAAAATAAACTCACCAAAAACCTCTTCCTAGTGATAGGAGCACAAAAAAAAATAAGAAAAAATTAGATTGAGTAAAACCACCATAGAAAAACATCAACAAAAGAGTAGAAGGTTAAAATCTAAGGTAAGGCAGTCTAGTGTTATCCATATTGACCAAACAATGCAGATGCTTAGGTAAGCTATGATTATTAAATAAAGTGAGCTCATGTGTTATCCATATTGACCAAACAATGCAGATGCTTAGGTAAGCTATGATTATTAAATAAAGTGAGCTCATTTAGTTCCCCTCCCAAATTATCTAGAAAATTAGCACAAGCATTACTTTAATGAAGACTGTGAGAAATTTTGTAGAAAACTTTAGAAATAAACTTTTTGGTGTGATTAAGAAGATAAAATAAGTCGCATTTCCCATTTTATTATTATTGACCTTATCAAAAGAAGAGCATCAACTTCTTCAATATTAACCTTTGCTTAAACAAATATTAAAAGCTTTATTAACAACCATGAGTTTAGCATAAATAATAGAACAAGCTTTGAGGGGGTAAGCAACAACACAAATGACAGTGCCTTTAGAATCCCTAAAATTCCATGACAACCATATTTGTTTGGAGAAACAGAACCATCAGTATTGATCTTAATAGAATTTTCTTTAGGCTTAATCTAATGTATAATTCTAATACTCTTGTAGGAAGGATCATCATGCAAAGTGATACCCAATTTTTTTCCACAAATTTATAACCTCTAAAGTGAAAATTGCTAATTAAATTTGCATTAAACAAAGTAATCATTTTTTCTTTAGTTCAAGCAAGGATTATTTTATGGTTCATAGGGATTCCATGATATTTAGCATCATTTTTATCCATCCAAATGAAATAAATTAGGATAATATCAATTAAAACTTTGATATGACCTTTCACAGTTTTATATAAATAAACTTCAAGAAGTTGATATGATGAAAGAGAGCCATGAAAATAGTTAGTGTTAAATAAATCATCATACCATATCCAAAGTTTGGAAGCAATAGCACCATTGACAAAAACATGATTAACATTTTCAATATGAAAGCAACAATAGCACTTAGAAGGTAAGTAAAGCTCTTTAAGCTAGAGCAAGGAATCAATAGGGATGAAGTTATTCAAAATCCTCCAAGCTAAAATTGAATATGAAATGGGAATGATATTGTCCCAAAGTTTAATGAAAATATAAGAGGTGTTATGTTTATTTCTAATAAAATTCCAAACCTCATTAAGAATGAAATCACCATTGTAAGAAAGCTTGAAAAGGATTTGATCCAGTTTATTAGAAAAGATAGTGATGTTGCAAAACTTGTCAAAAATAGAAATAGGAATGTAGTTCTCAAGTTTGTTTTCATTCCAATTATTATTAAGTCGAGTTGTAGGTTTAGGGTTTATGGTTTAGGGTTAGTTTTAGGGTTTTAGGGTTTAGGGTTTTGGATTTAGGGTTTAAGGTTTTTTTTAATTATGTAAACTGGTAGGTTTGGGTTTATTTAATATATATAATTTTATTTATTTGGTTTAGGTATAGGGTTTAGGGTTTAGGGTTTAGAGTTTATGATTTAGTTTAGGGTTTAGGGTTTTTAGTGTTTAGGGTTAAGGGTTTAGGGTTTAGGGTTTAGGTTTTAGGTTTTAGGTTTAGGGTTTTAGTTTAGTGTTTAGGGTTTTGGTTTTCTTTTTCTTTAGAAGAATAAATTCATTCAATATTTCTTCTTTTGATTTCATTGTAGCACACCAAGTTTTCTAAGACATGCGACAACATATCTAAAATGAGAGAAAATAAACACCCTAGATAATTAGAATTATCTATAAAAACAGTTCTATAAGCTGATCAGTTAGCCATTCTTGATTTCTCCCATCAGAACCACCTCCACCTCTAGTAGTTGGATCCACCATCATATCCCGATCTCTCCCTCATCACCACCATGGTAACCTCCATCATCCCTCCCACCATAACCACCACCACCTCCATATCCACCAATCCCTCAGATCCCCATCAGCAATAACCCTTCACCTTGCCTTCACCTCGGATCTAGACTTAGCACGGTTACGGTGATGTTTACAATCAAGGTTCTGCCCATTATTAGGGTTTAGGTTTTCTTTTTTAGAGAAAATTAGAATTTTATTACCATAAAAATAAAGGATACAATGTCCTTAAATGTGATAAAGCTCAAATTTCTACTACCTAGAAATCTCGAGGTAAACCCCATCTAAATACAATGGAAAAGAAAATAAAAAGAAAATAACCAAAGCAAATGAGAAAGACACAAAAAGGACTAATAAAACTTAAGAAAATAGTAGAAGGACTAGTCAGGAGTAGCTCATGATCCCTTTGAGAAGGCAAAATAGGTATGATTTGCATCAATAGTACTTGAGTTGGTTGAGTAAAGATCATTCCATCTGTGAAGTTCCAAGCTACAAAAGAAATCTGCAAAACACTACAAAGGCAATGATCATAGCTCAAGGGAAAATAATAAAGTAAGCAATTTAGAAAGTGCTGAGAAAGAGAAGGCTCAAGCTCAGTTAAGATCATCTCAAGGGGCAACAATACATATGAGCATCCAAACTTCATGAGAAGGGTTACAATCATATGCATGCTACTAACCAAAGAGAAGATATGGGGAAACATCATGGCCAACATAGCATACATATGATAAGTAACCATCCAAGGCAAAATAGTCCATAGTGTTCTAGTTCTACACTAAGAAAATAGAAAAATAACCCGACCAACCAACCAACCAAAACCCACAATAGAACACATAAAGCGACATCCTAGAAGTTCTGGGTAGTTTGGCGAGCAATCCACAACTTTCTCTAGAGCACTAGTAATCCAAATCCAAGGGCAAAACCTTTACCCAAACAGGAAAATAGTAGAAGATAAACATCACTAGAGAGAGGAAAACCATAACATTAAGAGACCAAGAGGGCATCAAAAAATTTCCATCAAAACCACCACCAACGTAGCCAAAAATAAAGCAAATCCACCATCACCAACCAAGAGGAGAAATTTCAAAGAACAAGAAGAGAAAACTAAACTAAAGGTAGTCAACACCAACAGCCAACATAAAGCCCAAAATACCATGCCATGACACAAGCATCCAAGGTAAGATAGTAGCCACAAAAAACCCCTCAAGCTGCTAACACTCAATAATAAGTCTTAAAATAAGACCAAAAAAACCACAAGAGCTCATATCCTCCACCAACAAAATAACTAATAAAACCACCTAGGCTAGCAGCCAACAGGATGAGTAGTAGGAGAAGTCAGAGCAACAGGAAAATCGACACCAAAATCAGGAAGCCAAAATAAAGGAAAAATAGTTGCACCCATGAGAGGATAACCAACCCAGGAGCAAACCAGAAACCCAACCAAAAGAAACTAACTAGGGGCACCTAAACCAACAACCAAACATAGCCAACACATCCACTCAACCAACCAAACTAGCCAGCCAAAATAGCCAACCAGCCTAGTCAACCAACAAAACCAACTAGCAGAGAGAGCCAATATAGAGCCCAAAAAGTGGGAAAAGAACAATAGCAAACAAATCCACAACCCACCGACAGATCTCCAAAAAAACCAAGAAATAAAAAAGTAATCACCCAACCAAACTAGAAAAGGCCAAGGAGGACCACCTAGCCACAAGCAGTAAAACTATAAGGAAAGGAACAAGGCCAGAGACAAACAAAATCCCTTCTAAATCCCAAAGAGCAGACAATAACTACTAAGGAGAAAATGAGGAGACAACAACCATAGAATAGCTAACTCCAATTCACAAGGCAGTTGGAACCAACCAACAGAAACCTCCAAAGAGAAAATAGACAACCCTAAAACCCAAAACTAAGCCAAGCTAGAAGAGGCTAACAACAACCCTAAAAAAATATCCACCCAAAATAGCCAGGTAGATGAAAGAAACGAATAGCAACAACCAACAACCAATAGCATCATAAATCCAATTCAAAAGGCCACAAACAACCAAAACTAGAGGAAAACCCAACATTCATTTGTAAAAGTGGTAGGCCAAAATTTGGCACCAACAATAGGAGACACAAAAATGGGCCTGAGAAAACCACCAAGCTTAGAGGGTAGGAAACCAATAACACCATTATGACTAAAAAAAAGGCCAGGCAAGTATATAATGTGGTAAAGAGGAAGGGGGTTTAAGTATAGAAATAAATTTAGAAAAAAACTTTCTAGTGAGGGAGCACACAAAACAACAAAAAAAATAGACTGAATAAAACCACCATAGCAAAAAGATCAAAAAAAGAGCAGAAGGTTAAATATAAGGTAAAGCAAGTCCAATGTTATGCATATTGACCAGACCATGCAGATGCTTAGGTAAGCTATGGTTATCAAATAAAGTGAGCTCATTTACTTCCCTTCCCAAATTTACCAGAAATCCACAAGCATTACCTTCATGAAGAATGTGAGAAATTTTGTAGCAAACTTGAAAAGAAGCTTTTAGTGTGATTAAGAAGATAAAATTAGTCGGTATTTCCCATTTTATTATTATTGAGCATATCGGGTAAAAGAAAAGCATCAACTTCAATCCAGATATTAAAGAGGCCTTTGCTTAAAAATATATCAATAGCTTTGATAATAGCCATGAGTTCAACATAAATAATAGAACAAGCTTTGAGGGGGTTTGCAAAAGCACAAATGACAATGCCTTTAGAATCCCTAAGAATTCCACCATAGCCATAGTTGTTAGAGGAAACAAAACCATTAGTATTGAGCATAATAGAATTTTCTTTAAGTTTTATCCAATGTATAATCCGAATAGTTTTATAGGAAGGATCATCTTGCAAAGTGATACCTAATTTTTTAGCCATAAATTTATAACCTCTAAACTAAAAATTGCTAATTAAATTTGCAGTAAAAAAGGATGAATTTTTTATTTTGTTTTAGCAAGGATCATTTTATGGTGCGTAGGGATGCAATGAAATTTAGCATCAGTTCTATCCATCCAAATGAACCAAATAAGGGTAATATCAATTAAAACTTTGATATGACCTTTCACAGTTTTATGGAAGCAAACTTCAAGAAGTTGATATAATGAAAGATAGTTGTGAAAATAGTAAGTGTTAAATAAATCATCATACCATATCCAAAGTTTGGAAGCAATAACACCATTGACAAAAACATGATTAACATTTTCAGTATGAAATCAACAATAACACTTAGAAGGAAACTATAACCCTTTAAGCGAGAAATCAAGGGATGAAGTTATTCAAAATCCACCAAGCTAAAATTGAATAAAAATGGGAATGATATTGTTCCAAAGTTTAATCAAAACATTAGAGGTGTTCTATTTATTTCTAATAATATTCCAATCCTTTAAGAATAAAATCACCATTGTAAGAGATCATGAAAAGGATTTGATCAGTTTATTAGAAAAGATAAACTTATCAAATAATAGAATGTAGTAGTTTATTTTCATTCCAATTATTATTAAGCTGCATTGTAGGATTAGTGTTATAGGTTTAGGGGTTAGAGTTTAGGGTTAGTTTTAGGGTTTAGAGTTTAGGATTTTGGTTTTAAGGTTTTTTTTAAAAATAAATAAACCAGTAGGTTTAGGTTTATTTAGTATATTTAGTTTATTTTCTATTTATTTAGGGTTTAGGGTTTAGGTTTAGGTTTTAGGGTTTAGGGTTTAAGGTTTAGGGTTTTAGGGATTAGGGTTTAGGATTTAGGGTTTAGGTTTTTGGTTTAGAGTTTAGGTTTTAGTTTAGGGTTAATGGTTTTTGGGTTTTTGTAAAATAGAGAACAAATTCAGATTCAACATTTCATCTTTTTTATTTCATCAGTAACACACCAAGTTTTCTAAGACACATGGCGTGATTAAAAAATGAGCATGCATAGAGCTAATTAAGAACCTAGATAACTAAAACCATATCTATAAAGACACATTTAAGTAGCATATATTAGATGTTCTTCAATTTCTATAGTTCCCCAACCACCGGCCTCTCAAGAAGTAGGGATCCACCCTAATATCCCTGATCTCTCCCTCCGCCACCACTACAGTTGTAACCTCCATCGCTCATCTAGCTTCCAAAACCACCACAACCTCCACATCCACCAGCACCTCTAGATACCCCCACCACTATTATGAAAACCACCGCCTCCACCTTCGCCTCCACTACAAGATCTAGATTGAGCCTGGTTGACGGTGATGTAACTGCCATCAAGGTTCTCCCCATTCGTAAGGTTTTCATTTAGGTTAAGATTTATTACATTTTATGATTTAGGTTTATTTTTAAATTTATTTAGTTACTTTAGGTTTAGGTTTAGGGTTTATGGTTTAAGGTTTTTTTAGTTTATGCTTTTAGTGTTTATGGTTTAAGGTTAGGGTTTAGGTTTAGGGTTTAAGGTTTAGGGTTTAGAGTTGTAGGATTAACGTTTAGGGTTTAGGTTTTAAAATTTAGGGTTTGAGGATTTTTTTTTAAATTTAGTAAACCTATACGTTTAGGTTTATTTAGATTATTTTTTATTAATTTTAGTTTATTTTATTTATATTTATTTTTATTTTTTATTTTTATTTAGTTTAATTTAATTATTTTAGTTTAGGTTTTGTATTTAAGTTTATATTTTTAGGTTTAGGTTTAGGTTTAAGTTTATTTTTTAGTTATCTTTTTTTTTTGGTTTAAGTTTTATTTTTTATTTTTAGGTTTAGGTTTAGGTTTATGTTTTTTTATTTTAGGATTAGGTTTTAGTTTTTTATATTAGGTTTCTTTTTAGGTTTTATTTTTAATTTAGGGTTAGGTTTACTTTTTGGTTTATTTTATTTTATTTAGTTTAGGTTAAGGTTTTGGTATAATTTTTTTTATGATTAGGTTTAGGTTCTATTTATTTTAGTTTAGGTTTTGGTTTATTTTATTTAGTTTATTTTATTTGTATTTTAGGTTTAGTTTTTTTTTGTTTAGGCTTATGTTTTATTTGTTTTCTTAGGTTTAATTTTAAGTTTAGGTTTTATTTAGCTTTTATTTTATTTTATTATATTTTATGATTTTTTTATTTTATGTTAAATTTTATTTTATTTAGGTTTTTTTTATTATTAGGATAATTTTATTTTTTAGTTTAGTTTAAGTTTTATTTAATTTATATTAGTTTATTTCAACTTTTTTATTATATTTTTTTTAGGTTTAGGTTTAGGTTTTAGTTTAAGTTTTATTTTATTAATTTAGGTTTAGGTTTTAATTTTTTTATTTTATTTTTAGGTTTTATTTAGTTTAGGTTTAGGTTTTTAGGTTTTTAGGGTTTAGGGTTTAGATTTTAGGGTTTAGGATTTTAGGGTTTAGGTTTTAGGGTTCACGGTTTAGGGTTTAGGGTTACAGTTTAGGGTTTAGTGTTTAGGCCATATGGTTTTAGGTTTTATGGTGTAGGGTTTAGGGTTTAGGGTTTTAGGTTAGTTTAGGTTTAGGTTTAGGGGTTTAGTTTAGGGTGTAGTTTTAGGTTTAGGTTTAGGGTTTAGGTTGATTTAAGTTTAGGTTTCATTTAGTTTATAGTATAGGGTTTAGTTTAGGATTAAGGTTTAAGTTTAGTTTAGTGTTTAGGGTTTTTAGTTTAGGGTGTAGAGATATTAGGGTTTATAGTTTATAGTTTATAGTTTAGGTTTTAGGTTTAATTAGGATTTATTCTTTGAGTTTAAGTTTAAGTTTAAGTTTAGGTTTTAGGTTTAGGTTTGTATTTTAGACTTTAGTTTAAGTTTTACTTTAGTGTGTTAGGGATTAGGAGTTTAGGATGTCAGGTTAAGTTTTAGGGTTAGTTTAAACTTTAAGTTTAGTTAAAGTTTATAGTTTAGACTTAGTTTAGGGTTTTAGGTTTAGAGTTTAGGTTTATAGTTTAGGAGTTGATTTAAATTATCAATTTAAGTTTTAAGGTTTAGTGTTTAGTGTTTAGGGTTTAAGAGTTTAGTTTAGGTTTAATAGTTTAGTTTTGTTAGGTTTAGTTTTAGGTTTTTATAGGGATAGTTAGTTTAGGTTTAGTTAGTTTAGGTTAGGTTTAGGGTTTAGGTTTAGTGGTTTAGGGTTTAGGGTTTAGAGTTTTGGTTTAGGATTTAGGGATTAGTGTTGGGGTTTAGGGTTTTCGATTTTTTTAAATTAATTAGCTTAGGTTTAGGTTTATTTAATTTATTTGGTTTATTTTTTATTTATTTTAGTTTATTTTATTTTATTTTTATTTTGGTTTATTTTTATTTTTATTTAATTTAGTTTATTTATTTTAGGTATATTTATTTTATTTTAAGATTTTTTTTTAATTTATTTTTTAAGTTTTTAATTAGGGTTATGTTTATTTTTTTATTTAGTTTAGGTTTTAGTTTATTTTAATTTATTTATTGTATTTTTAGGTTTTATTTAGTTTAAGTTTAGGATTTTATGTTTTTATTATTTAGGGTTTAAGGTTTAGGATTTAGAGTTTAGGGTTTAGGTTTAGGTTTAGAGTTTAGGTTTTAGGTTTAAGTTTAGTTTCTTTAGTTTAGGTTTAGGTTTAGGATTTGGGTTTAAAAGTTATTTATTTTGGTTTAGGGTTTAGGTTGTTAGTTTAGGTTTAGTTTAGGTAGTTTAGTTTTATACTTTAGGTTTAGGGTTTAGGTTAGTTTAGGGTTTTTGGTTTAGTTTTATGGTTTAGGTTTAGTTTAGTTTAAGTTTAGTTTTAGGGTTTAGGGTTTTTTTTAGGGTTTAGGTTTTAAGGGTTTAGGGTTTAGGGTTTAGGGTTTATGGTTTAGATTTAGGGTATAGGTTTATTTTATTTAAATTAGGTTTTTGGTTTATTTATTTATTTTATTTAATTAGGGTTTAGGGTTTAGGGTTTATGGTTTAGATTTAGGGTATGGTTTAGCATTTTATTAAATTAAGTAAACTTCTAGTTTTAGTTTATTTAGTTTAATTTTTATTTATTTTAGTTAATTTAATTTATTTTATTTTTATTTAAATTTATTTTTTATATTTAGTTTAGTTTTTATTTTTAGGTTTATTTTTTTTAGTTTATATTTTTTTATTTTAGTTTATTTTTTAGGTTTAGGTTTAGGTTTATGTTTATTTTATAGTTTAGTTTTACTTTTTATTTTATATTTATTTTTGGTTTAGAGTTTATTTTTTATTTTTAGGTTTAGGCTTAGGTATATATATTATTTTTTTAGTGTTAGGTTTTATGTTTTTTATTTAAGTTTTATTTTCAAGTATTATTTTTTTGTTTAGGTTTAGGTTTATTTTTAGTTTATTTTATTTTATTTAGTTTAGGGTTTAGGCTTAGTTTATTTTCAATTTAGGTTTAGGTTTTATTTATTTTAGTTTAGATTGAGGTTTATTTTATTTTGTTTATTTTAGGTTTCATTTCTTTTAATTTAGGGTTTAGATTTTATGTTTCATTTAGTTTTAGATTTATTTTTACAGTTTAAGTTTTTTATTTATTTTTATTTTATTTTATTTTTAGTTTATTTTATTTTTTATTTTATTTTTTTTAGGTTTAGGTTTAGGTTTATTTTTAGTTTAGTTTTTTAGGTTTATTTTATTTTATTTTATTTTAGGTTTTATTTAGTTTAGGTTTAGGTTTTAGGTTCTTAGGATTTTGGGGTTTATGGTTTAGGATTTTGACTATGGTTTGGGGTTTAGGGTTTAGTGTTTAGGGTTTGGGTTTTAGGGTTTGTTTAGGGTTTAGGGTTTAGGGTTTTAGGGTTTAGTGTTTAGGGTTTAAGTTTATTTAGTTTATTTTATTTAGGTTTATTTTTTATTTATATTTAGTTTAGTTTATTTATTTTAGGTTTATTTTTTTAGTTTAGTTTATTTATTTTAGGTTTATTTTTTATTTAGTTTAGTGTTTATGGTTTCTTTTTTATGTTTGTTTAATTTTTAGGTTTAGGTTTATGTTTATTTTTAGTTTAGTTCTATTTTTATTTTATTTTTTTGGTTTAGGTTTTATTTTTTAATTTTAGGTTTAGGTTTCTATTTTATTTTTTTAGGTTTATGTGTTATGTTTTTATTTATGGTTCATTTTCAAATTATATTTTTTAGTTTAGGTTTAGGTTTATTTTTAGTTTATTTTATTTTATTTAGTTTAGGGTTTAAGTTTAGTTTATTTTCAGTTTAAGTTTAGGTTTTATTTAATTTAGTTTAGTTTATTTTTGTTTAGGTTTAGGTTTATTTTATTTTGTTTATTTTTGGTTTAGGTTTTTTTAATTTAAGGTTTAGGTTTTATTTTTTATTTATTTTTAGGTTTATTTTTTAGGTTTAAGTTTTTATTTAATTCTTATTTAATTTTATTTTAGGTTTATTTTATTTTATTTTCGTTTGGGTTTTATTTTATTTTATTTAGGTTTTTTTTATTTATTTTTAGTTTAATTAGGTTTTATTTATTTTATTTTAGTTAATTTTTTCCTTTTTTTTAGGTTTAGGTTTAAGTTTAGGTTTCAATTTAAGTTTAGGTTTTAGTATAGGTTTTTATTTTATTTTATTTTATTTATTTTAGTTTAGGTTTATTTATTTTTTTTTTTTAGGTTTTATTTAGTTTACATTTCAATTTTTAAGTTTTTAGGGTATAAGGTTTAGGGTTTAGGATTTAGTTTGGGGTTTAGGGTTTAGTGGGTTATAGGTTTTAGGGTTTATTTAAACTTTAGCTTTAAGTTTAGGGTTTTGGTTTAGTGTTTAGGGTTTAGGTTTAAGTTAGTTTAGGGTTTTAGGTTTAGTTTCTGGTTTTTTGTAGGTTTAGGTTTAGGGTTTGAGTTTAGATTTTAGGGTTTAGGGTTTAGGGTTAGTTTTTTATTTTTTAATTTTTTTATTTAGTTTAGGGTTTATGGTTTTAGGTTTAATGTTTTATAGTTTAGTTTAGGTTTAGGAGGTTTAGTTTAGGGTTTAGGTTTAGGTTAGTTTAGGTTTATAGTTTAGGGTTTAGTTTAGTATTTAGTTATGTTTAGGATTTTAAAATTTGTTAGGTTAAGGTTTATTTTGTTTATTCATTTTATTTAGTTTAGTTTTTTATTTCTTTAGTTTATTTTATTTTTTTAATTTTATTTAGGTTTATTTTTTTATTTCAATTAGTTTATTTATTTAAGGTTTATTAATTTTAGTTTATTTTTTAGGTTTAGGTTTACGTTTATGTTTACTTTTTAGTTTACTTTTATTCTTATTTTATTTCTTAGGTTAAGATTTAATTTTTTATTTTTAGGTTTAGGTTTAAGTTTTATTTTATTTTTTTTTAGGTTTAGGTTTTAAGTTTTATTTTAGGTTTATTTTTAGGTATTTATTTTTTATTTTAAGTTTAGGTTTATTGTTAGTTTATTTTATTTTATTTTGTTTAGGGTTTAGGTTTAGGTTTAGGTTTTATTTATTTTATTTTTAGGTTTTACTTAGTTTAGGTTTCAATTTTTAAGTTTTTAGGGTTTAGGGTTTAGGGTTTAAGGTTTTGGGTTTAGGGTTTAAGGTTAGGGTTTAGAGTTTAGGGCTTTTGGTTTAGGGTTTTAGGGTTTAAGATTTAGGTTTATGGTTTAGTGTTTAGAGTTAGGGTTATATGGTTAGGGTTTAGGGTTAGTTTTAGGGTTTAGGGTTTAGGGTTAGGTTTTATTTAGTTTAGGTTTAGGTTTTTAGCTTTTTAAGGTTTGCGGTTTAAGGTTTAGGGTTAGTTTAGGGTTTAGGGTTTGGGGTTTAGAGTTTTTGGTTTTTATTTCTTTTTATTTTTAATAGAGAACAAAGTCAAATTCAACATTTCTTCTTTTGGATTTCTTCACCGAGAACACAAGTTTTCTAAGACACAAATGATGACATAGATTAAAAATGAGCATGCATAGAGCAAAAAATCTTAGATAACTACCGTCTACTTATAGACAAAGTTCCATAGGTAGTGATGGATCAGTTCCAGTTTCCCATATTCCCAGAACCACCGACTCTAGGATTGGCCATCATATCCCAATCTCTCCCATACACAATAGATGTAACACATGGTTCCTCCCTTAACCACCACCTCAGACCACCTCCATATCCACCCACCTAGATCCCCCCTATGATAACCTTCACCAACACCTTCTATTTGATCTAGAGCACAGTTGTGGTGATGTTCCGTAAAGGTTATGCCCATTCTTAGGGTTTAGGTTTACATTTAGATTTATTAAGTGTTAGGGTTTAGGTTTATTTTTTAATTTATTTAGTTATTTTAGGTTTAGGTTTATGGTTTGGGGCATAGGGTTTAAGGTTTAGAGTTAGGGTTTAGGGTTTAGGGCTTAGGGCTTAGGGTTTAGGGTTTTTTAGGGTATAGGGTTTAGGGTTTAAGATTTTTTTTTAATTAGGTAAGCCGGAAGGTTTAGGTTTATTTAGTATATTTATATGTTTATTTCAGTTTATTTTAATTTTAAATTCTATTAAGGTTTATTTTATATTTTTATTTAGTTTAGTTCATTTATTTTAGGTTTATTTATTTTAGCTTAGGTTTTTTATTTTAGTTGATTTTTAAGGTTTTGGTTTATTTTTACTTGAGTTTTATTTTTATTTTATTTTTTAGGTTTAGGTTTTAATTTTAATTTTTTTTGGTTTAGATTTGAGTTTTTATCTTATATTTTTAGGTTTAGGTTTTAGATTTTTATTTTAAGTTTATTTTAAGTTTTTATTTTTTAGTTTAGGTTTAGGTTTATTTTTAGTATATTTTATTTTATTTAGTTTAGGCATAGATTTAGGTTTAAGTATAGGTTTTATTTATTTTAGTTTAGGTTTTGGTTTATTTTATTTTGTTTATATTATTTTATTTTAAGTTTAGGGTTTAGGGTTTAGGTTTTATTATTTATATATTTCTAAGTTTTCTTTTTAGGTTTATTTTTTAGGTTTAAGTTTTTATTTTATTTTATTTTAGGTTTATTTATCTTTATTTTACATTTAGTTTTTATTTTATTTAGGTTTTTTATTCTCAAGATAATTTTATTTTATTTAGTTTAGTATATGTTTTTATCTATTTTATTTTATTTTATTGTTAGGTTTTGGTTTAAGTTTTAGTTTAGGTTTTTATTTTATCTTATTTTCCTATTTTATTTAGATTTAAGTTTATTTATTTATTTTATTTTTAGGTTTTATTTAGTTTATGTTTAGGTTTTTAGGTTTTTAGGGTCTAGGGTATAGGGTTTAGGATTTAGGGTTTAGGATTTTATGGTTTAGGGTTTTAGGGTTTAGGGTTTATGGTTAGGGTTTATGGTTTATGGTTTAGGGTTTAGTGTTTAGGCTTTAGGGTTTAGTATTTTTAATGTTTAGGGTTTAGAGTTTAGCATTTAAGGTTAGCTTAGGGTTTAAATAATTTTAGGAGTTAGGGTTTAGGGTTTAGGGCTTAGGGTTAGTATAAAGTTTAGGGTTTGGGGTTTTAGGTTTATTTAGTTAGTTTAGGGTTTAGGTTAGTTTAAGGTATTGGGTTTAGCTTAGGTTAGTTTATGGTTTAGGTTTAAGGTTTAGGGTTTAGTTTAGGGTTGGTTTAGGGTTTAAGTTAGTTTAGGGTTTAGGGAGGTTTCATTTTGGATTTAGGGTTTGGGGTTTAGGTTTTTTTAAATTAAACCATAGTTTAGGTTTATTTAGTTTATTTAGTATTTATTTAGTTTATTTTATTTTATATTTTTATTTTTTGGTTTTATTTTAATTTAGTTTAGTTTAGTTTATTTATTTGGTTTAGTTTATTATTATTTTTTTATTTTAGGTTTAGGTTTTAGTTTAAGGTTTAGGTTTATTTTTTTATTTATTTTAAATTTCATTTTAGGTTTATTTTTTTTAGGCTTAGGTTTTATTTAATTTTAATTTAGGGTTTATTTATTTTTATTTTATGTTTAGTTTATATTTTATTTAGGTTTTTTATTTTTAGGTTTATTTTATTTAGTAGTATAGTTTAGTTTTTTATTTATTTTAATTTAGCTTTTTTATTTTTTTTATTTTTAGGTTTGGGTTTAGGTTTTAGTTTAGATTTTTATTTTATTTTATTATTTTATTTTTTTATGTTTAGGTTTATTTATATATTTTACTTTTAGGTTTTATTTAATTTAGGTTTTGGTTTTTAGGTTTTTGGTGTTTAGGATTTAGGGTTTAGGCTTTAGGAGTTAGGTTTAGAGGCGATTTAGGAGTTTAGTATTGAGCTTTATGAGTTTAGTTTTTTTTCGTTAGAAAGTAGGTTTAAAGCAGTTTAAACTTTTAAAGGTTTTAAGTTTAAGTTTAGGAGTTTATTAGAATTAAAGTTTTAGGGTTTAGGATTTAGTTTAGGGTTTAGGAGTTTAGGGTTTAGAGTTTAGGTTTAAGTTAGAGTTTAAAGTTTAGGTTTAGAGTTTAGGTTTAGAGTTTAGAGTTTAGAGTTTAGGTTTATGGAAGGTTGTAAAGGTTTTAGGTTTTATTTAGGTTTGAGTTTAAGTTTAAAGTTTAGGTTTACTTTATTTTAGGTTAGGTTTGGTTTTATTTATTTTAGTTTGATTTAGGTTTATTTATTTTATTTTAGGTTTAAGTTTAGATTTAGGTTTTATTTATTTTAGTTTAGTTTATTTTAGTTGAAGTTTAAGTTTGATTTATTTTGATTTTAGGTTTAGGTTTTTTTTTTTTAGTTTAGGGTTTACATTTTATTTTTTTATTTATTTTATATTTTATTTTAGTTTTTTTTGATTTTATTCAATTTTATTTTATTTTATTTTAGGTTTATTATATTTTTATTTTATATTTAGTTTTAATTTTAATTAGGTATTTTATTCTTAGGTTTATTTTATTTTTAGTTTAGTTTAAGTTTTAATTTAATTTATTTTAGTTTTTTTTATTTTATTTTATTTTATTTTTAGGTTAAGGTTTAAGTTTTAGTTTAGGTTTTTATTTATTTTATTTTATGGTTTTATTAAGTTTAAGTTTATGTTTTTAGGTTTTTAGGGTATAAAGTTTAGGGTTTAGGGTTTTGGGTTTAGGGTTTTAGGGTTTCGGGTTCAAGGTTACGGTTTAGGGTTTTAGAGTTTAGTATTTATGGTTTAGGATTTAGGGTTAGTTTTAGAGTTTAGGGTTTAGGGTTTGAGTTTTTATTTATATATTTTTTATTTTTTTATTTTTTTATTTTTTATAAATTAAGTAGACTGGTAGGCTTATGTTTATTTAGTTTATTTTTTTATTTATTTTAGTTTTTCATATTTTTATTTTTATTTAGATTTATTTTTATTTTTTTTATTTTAGTTTATTTATTTTAGATTTATTTATTTTAGTTTAGTTTTTTTATTTTAGTTTATTTTTTTCATTTAGGTTTAGGTTTAGGTTTATTTTTCAAGTTTAGGTTTTATTTTTTAATTTTAGGTTTAGGTTTAGGATAACATTTTATTTTTCTACGGTTAGGTTTTCAGTTTTTATTTAGGTCTACTTTAGGATTTATTTATTAGTTTAGGTTTAAGTTTATTTTAGTTTATTTTATTTTATTTAGTTTAGGCTTAGGTTTAGGTTTAATTTATTTTCGTTTAGGTTTAGGTTTATTTTATTTTTATTTTAGGTTTCAGTTTAGTTTTAGGTTTACGTTTAAGTTTTATTTATTTTAGTTTTGGTTTTAGTTTATTTTCTTTTGTTTATTTTGTTTTTATTTTAGGTTTAATTTTTTTTTAGTTTAGGGTTTAGGCTTTATTTTTTATTTATTTTTAGGTTTTATATTTAAGGTTATTTTTCAGGTTTAGGTTTTTTTAGTTTTTATTATATTTTATTTTAGGTTTATTTTATTTTTATTTTATGTTTAGTTTTCTTTTTTTTTTAGGTTTTATTGTTAAGTTTATTTTATTTTTTTAGTTTAGTTTAGGTTTCTATTAATTTTATTTTAGTTTTTTATATTTTTATTTATTTTATTTTAGGTTTAAGTTTAAGTTTAGGTTTTAAATTAGGTTTTTATTTTATTTTATTTTATTCCTTTTATTTAGGTTTAGGTTTATTTATTTATTTATTTTCAGGTTTTATTAAGTTTACATTTACGTTTTTAGGTTTTTAGGTTTTTAGGGTTTAGAGTTTAGGGTTTAGGGTTTAAGGTTCCCTAAACCTTGAATAAAGATGTCATTAGGAGTATATCTAAAGAATGACCTAATCCCAACATAGTTATGGTAGTTAAAGAAAATGACTTCAAGAGACTTTCCCTTTACTATTAGAGATTTGAATTCCCTAAACCCTAACCTTATCTTATATTATAATACCATATATTATAGTATAATTTAGCATCATATATTTGAGCATGTAGTGATGTGTATTTGGATGTTATAAGATGTTTTGAAATGTTTTTTATTATATTATGGTATTGTGTTAATAGTCTATTTTAATATAAGTCATAAAAGATTGATTTAATAAATCAAATGATGAAATTTGTTAAATTTAAAATTAGAATTAGGTTGTATCAAAGGTGTTTTACTCTGTAGTCTAAAAGTAAGATTTTATATTATAAATAAATATTATATGTTGTAGGATAGTATAACATCATATATCATAATATATTGTTCTTGACATTTTAAATCCTTTTAGCATTATACAATCATGCAGTCGAGCCTACACTAGCATTATTTATAAAAATGTTGATTTAGATATTAAAATGGTGTAATTTGGCCAAATTCATAATCGGTAGAGCATGGCATCATAATATATTGTTTCAATTTGAAATATGTAAGTGATACGACTAATTTTTTTTATTATTTAGGCTAATTTTATGATATTCTATCTTAAAAAATCCCTTGTGATCTGATATGCAATATAATATAATATAATATGGTATAGTGTATTATGATATAGGATGCCATAACATAGTGTAGCACCAGGCATTATAGCATGCTATTGTGTATTACTACTTATTGTTTAGCATATTTTAGTTTGTTATAGTATGATGTAGTAGAGTTTGTACTAGTATAAATCATAAAAATACTAATTTATAGGCTGAGATGATGGGATTTGGCCAAATTTAAGGTATGCTTAGGGAACAACATTGGGGGTGTGCTATGGTGTGTCATTTAATCAAAAGAATGGAATTTTGTATCCAAAATAAATGTTCATTCTTCAACCACATTTTATACATTTTATATTATCATTTTAAGGCGTAATGTAAGATAATATATTATATGAAATCATATTAAAATATAATGTACATAACTATGTAACCTCACATATATATGAATGTGGTGGTGTGTTATTAAATGTTATTGTACATTTAAGTATGTTTTACTTTTGTTATAATAAGTTGGGTCAAAACTCACAAAAATTTTAATTTGAAGGTTGAGATGGAAGAATTTGCCAAAATTCATGGCACTCGACAACAAGCATCACCAAAATTATGCTATTTTGTACCATTTCTAACAAAAAATAACAATTTTACATCCAAAATGAACATTATTCATATTTTGAGAAATTTTTTTATTTTTTCCTTTTAAGTGATTCTAATGAAGTGTAATGTTAGGCATTATATTATATTATAGCAAATTATAATATAACATCATATATTATAATATAATATAATGTGTTAATTCACACTATAATATGTTTAGCATGATATAGTATAGTTAGTTTGAGCTTGCACCATCATAAATCATGAAATGTTGATTACAATGTTAAGATGATGTAATTTGAACAAATACATTATTAGGCATTTGGTTGAAGTATTAAAGGTGTGAATAAGAGAACAAATGAGATTTGATGAGAATTCCATGTCAAGGACATGGAGGGAGATCCATTAGGGGATCACACATACATTGGACATGACATGTGAGGGGTCTATGTCGAAGGCATAGAAGAAGCAAATCTGATAGGGATAAGGTTTGAATTTGATTTGATAATATGATTTATGGAAAGAAAATCTACTAGGGATAAGAATCTATAATCCTCTGAGGATTAAGATCAAATTGACTTTAATTTATTTAGTTTCAATTGATAGAGAGGCATATCTGCCAGAGATATGGGCTCAAGTCTACTGGGGATCAGGTATATGAACCTTTCACTAGGGAAGCAGGTTTAGGCTATCCCCTAGGATTAGGATTTAAGTTTGATTTCATAGATTTGTTTAGGGATGTATCCACTGGGAATAAGAGTTTGGTTGGGTTTCTTTAATTTAGACTCTACTATGGGAGTTGGTTTAATTTGGCTCCCAGAGGTTGGTTTTGAATTTGTTTGTTTGCTTGACTTATTAACATATGATTTGGGGTTCCTGGGAGAAGGCGTGATTTAACTCCACTAAAAAATCATATTAGGTTTTATTTAATGAGTTAATGTATGGACCCTATCGGTGTGTGATGAACCCCGAAGGGGCTATATCAACTTTGACCTTCAGTTCACAAATCTAAAGGGATAGTCTACCAATGAGAATAACCCATACACAGGAGGAAAAGTAGGAGTTGTAGTTTTATATGTGGTGCGGTAGGCCCATAAGGCTTCAACTAACTACTCACCACTATTATTGTGAGTGTCTTCTTATTTTAAATGAGAGTTTTATTGAAAGCTTCTACTAAGCGTTTACCCTCGGTAGTTGATGGTAAAATATCTCCAATCTATGTGTCTCCGTGCATAGTTGTTGATCTCAGTGCTTTTGAATGTAATACCATTATCAGAGATATCATTCATCGAGGCACTCCAAACCTATATACGATCTAGTTCTTAAAAAAACTAGAGCACATCGTTGTGACCTCTCAGAATCACCTTCGCCCATTTAGAAAAGTAGTTAGTAGCAGCTAAGATGAATTGATGGCCCTTAGAATAAAAAGGATCAATAGGACCCACTATGTCAGTACCCCAATACTTGAATGACCATGAGGCCAATGTAAGATGTAGAATGTTGGGCGATTAGTGTAGGACCACACAGTGTATTTGATATTGGTGGCATCGCCTATCCATATCCATGGATTGATAATTAACCTCAACATGGATTAGATGATGTCTAAGGTAGTAGAGTGTGTTTTCCTTCTCTTCATCATTGGCTTGGGCCAACAAAGCACCAATGTAGTCTTCTAATGCAGTAGTTTAAGCATGAGCAGCTTGCCCGGGATAGGGCTGCTAGAACTGGTGGCATCATCAGGTAATGCTTGATGTCTTCGTAGGCATGCTCATACTTGTCTTTCCACTTGAACTTGGTGTCCTTTTTGACAAGTTCTGAGAATGGATGGCATCATCCCAATAAGTTGTATATAAAACATCTTAGATATGCCAACCACCCTTGGAATGATCTGAGTTGAGTTAAACATTTAGGGGGTGGCATTTCTAATATCGCCTTATGCTTCTTCGGATCAATTTAGATTCCCTAGTGTCAGGCAATAAACCCAAGAAATTTTTCTATATCTCCAAATGCACACTTGGGGTTCATTTTGAGGTTAAATTATCTTAAATGTTTGAAAACTCTCAAGTCAAAGAGATGGTCTTTGTTTCTCTACTTTTGAGCACAAAATCATCGACACTCGACTTGATGATGAATGAGTTTATCAAGATTTGATTCATAGCCGGTATGTAGCACTGGAATTTTTAATACTAAAAGGAATGACCGTATAGTAATAGATTTCGATCAAGGTTCTAAAAGCAATGTTTCTTTCATCTTGAAGGGCCATCTTTATTTGGTTATATCCAAATGAGCCATCCATGAAAGAGAATAATGCATGAGATGAGGCAATGTACACCATCAACTCCAGGATTCGTAGTGGAAATTCATCTTTTCAACGTGCCTTATTTGAATCCCAAAAATCAACACATATGTGAATTTGCCAATTCTTTTTCTTAACTAGGATGATATTGGCTAACCAAGTAAGGTATTTTTCTTCTCGAATGAAGCCAGCATCGATCTGTTTCTTGACATGATAAATGACTTGTTCTTCTATGTCTAATTGCATGTGTCTAAGAGCTTGCTTGATAGGGTTAGTAGTAGGCTCTATTGTTATTTTATGGACCTCTACGTCAAGAGCCAATCCAGACATCTCTTTATAACTCCATGCAAAGTAGCCCTTAAACTCAGTCAATAGCCTAACTAAGTCATTGGTTTTAATTTCATTCAATAAGAAAGCGTGTATGTGGGGTGGATCTTCTTCTTCTAAGTTGATTTCCTTGAGCTCATCGATGGTTGACTTGATCTCTTCTTGAACTTTGGCATCTTTGACTTCAAAATCATTTGGATCATCAGTTTCTAAGCACATCTCATATGAGTTAATGTGATTTGAAAAGAACTATTAATTCTAAATGATTGGTAATGACTAGCATCATCATCATCGACTAGACCCACTGTACTGAATCATAGTCTCGATATTGATTGAGAGCTTTTGTATTTGTTCTTCCATATTCTTTTGAAGTAGTCTAACTTGTGCTTTGACCAATTATGTGGGATTAACCCTTTATTTACTAAATTATGAACACATAGCAAGTACCAATCAAAAGGAAATTCTATTATATATTTATTTGAATCATCCTCAAGTTCTGCATCAACTTCTTGACTTGAGGATGATGCTCCCAGCTAGAACCTTTGAGTCTTCACACTTGTGGATGACTTAGGAGCTTCCTTAATGACCAAGACCTCAACTTTTTGAGAGGAAAGTGGGGTTAGATCTAAAGTTTCCAGCTGATGCCCAACTATTTCATATGTAGACTTGGATACACTTATGCTTTGCTTTGGAGCCGGTCTTCATATCTCGGCTCAAGTGTCACCTCAAGGGAATCTGGAAGAGTGCAAGTGTCTTGTATAAGACTCTATGAACTAGATTATAAGTCTATATGAATAGGGTGTACTCCAGTAGCTAGGACATACCTTTTATTGGGTGGCCAATAAGGAGGTTTTCCACCCTAGGACCTCTAACAGTCTTCCCTCCTTATGAGGTCATCTACCCATATGTTGAATGGAGTAATAAACTATGGGTGAAATCTAATGGCAGGCTCCACTTCCTCCTCCAAGTTTATTTTTGCTCCCTTTTATTTTCTTTTTCATATTCTCTTTTCTTTTGTTTATCTTTTTCTCTTTGTTTTCATTTTCTTTTTCTTTTATTTTTAAACTTTGGCCAAGTTCGTGAGAATAGACTTGCGACTTTTGAGGGAGGTAGTAAGCTGAATCATCATATATCGGACCTGAGCTAAATGGCTTGAGATCTCTTTTAACAGGAAGATGATCTCACCTCTCACGAACTTCATACTTAATGTAGAAGGAATGGAACTATGTTGTTCTTATGTATCCATGGTTTCCCAAACAAAGCATTGAAAGATGTATCAGTATATAATGTGAAACTTGGCTTGATCTTCCGATCATCTATCTCCAAGTGCAACACTATAGAGCCTAAGGCTTGTTGACCTCACTTTTGGAGTGCAATTCAATTTTCCCAACTTAGACTTAGGAGTCTTCTAGACACTATGACTTCTCTAAACATAAGACACTTTTAACAATTAGGTAAACACTTAACCTAAGTCTAAGGACTTAGAAGGGTTAACCATAGGATTAGCTTATGCCTTAGGGATTAGGATAATCCACCTACCCTACAACCCAAATCCAATCCATGTTCACCTTCTAAAATGAAACCTCAAGTTCAATTCAAACATCAAATTAAAATCCAAATCCAAACCCAAATTTCAAAACCAAATGATTGAAGCCCATGATCAAATCCAAACTTGAAACCCTAAAGCCATATGACCTATCCATGGACTTAGCTAAATCTTAATCCAAATCAATCCAAAATCAATTGATTTTCTCATAATCAATTTAGATCTTCAATCATCTTCCTAAATATAAATCAAATCTACATTCAAATGATCAAAACTAAATCAAACTAAATCAAATTAAATCAAAACCCTTCTAAGTCATATGACCTATCCCATGGACTTAACCAAATCTTAATCCAAATCAAGTCAAACTTGATTTTCTCATAAATCAATCATATTTTCAATCATCTTCACAAATTGAAATGAACTATATATATTTAAATCATCAAAACTAAATCAAACCAAATTAAATTCTAAACTAAGCCCAACTTCATGGACTTAGCCAAATTTCTTCATTCCAAAACCCAAATTTAATTGATTTTCTCATGAATCAATCATACCTTCAATCATATTCACAAATATAAATTAAATCTACAATCATGAAGCCAAACCAAATCAACCCATGTCAAACCCAACTTAACCTTTTGACTTGAAATATCAAATGAACCAAAATTTTGAACTAAGCCAATTATTGAATTTATATATCAATCCCAAATCCATATATAAACTCAACTAAATCAAACTCAACCAAAATTAAGCCAACTAAACCCAATTGGTCCACTTGACCCAAAGTGGCCAATTTAATCTATTTGAGCCAAGTTCTAATCATACCATTAGATTGAACAAAGCATCAAAACCTCCCATCATGATTGTTGATCACCCTAGGTTGATCAATTATCATAAATTGGGTCAAACCAAGTCAACTTGGTCATTTGACCAAGTCAACCCCTTAAACAATATGAACCCAAACTAGCCAAACTAAAACATAAGCCAAACCCCTTGAAACCAATGATTCATACCAAATCAAAATCAATATTTGAATATGACTTGACCTTCAATTGAGTCAAACCAAACCCAATTGGCCCTCTTGGCTCAAGTTGACCTAAAAGACTAAATTTGGTTAAATTATAATATAAACCAAATTGATTGCACCCAATGACTCAAGTTCATTCCAAATTGATTATTGAACTTGACCAAAGCCATGATTGGACCCAATTGAACCCAATCGACCAACATAGCCCAAATTGACCTAAAGGTTCAGGTTGGCCAAAATCAAAACAAAATCTAAATTAATTGAAACCAAAGCCGTCATCTTCAATTGGTCAACTAAACCCAAACCAACCCAACCCAATTTGGCCAATTTGTCAAATTGGTCAACTTAACCCATTTAACTGAAATAAATTCAAATGAACCAAAATCAAATCTAAGTCAAACTAAACCAAACCAATTGAACCAATACATCCCAAATAATTATATGAACTTGGCAACCCTTAGTTTGACCCAATTTGACCAATTGGTCAACTTGACCACCTAACCCAATTTGACATAAATGAGTCAAATTGAGGCAAAACTAACCAAATCAACTAATTGACTTGAAATTTGGGCTAACCCACTTTTGGCTCATTTCAAATCTGCCCAAGTCAAATCCAATGCCAAATGATCATTCTACCCTTGGGTCAAAGGCATCACATGAGACAAATCTCCCATGTAAGTGGTCATTTCCATTTCTTGGCCACTTGGTACTCTTCCAATGGTCCACCAATAGGACACTCCAGCACCAAGGGGTGATTGGGTTGGACATGACCCATGGGAGGTAAAATCATCAAGCCCTACCTATTGGAGTATTTAAAACCCATAGGAAACCCATGATTCTTCCTTGGCAGCCACCTCCACACCTTCAACAAACCAAGCTGAGCCAACTCACCTCCTCCCTGCCACCCAAGACACCTGAGATGGTCGGATGGCCACTAGAAGCCATACTTGATCCTATCGTCTGATTAAGATGAAGGGTGTATACAACCCCTTGTTTCCACTCAAACACACACACAAATCATTCCTCAGATCCCTAACTACCCAAGATGAGCTGCTAGAGCCATTCCCTGAGCTCCCAAGTTTGTTCATCGATCAAAAAATGCCATTCTCATCCATTTCAAAATAGGGCACTCCCATTTTCAACCTAACTTCCCCATTTCTCCATGAAACTCAAATTAACTTTGATCGTACCTTCCCTAGGGCTCATTGAGCAAGAACAAATCATCTCCTAAGCTTCCCAAGCATTGGAGGGGACTTTGATCAAAGTTGAGCTCCAAATCATCAGTTCATGGCCTTCTGAGCGAACATCAAGGAATTGATCTAATTGCTACTCAACGGGGCTTCATCTGCACTAGATGAAGCTTTCTCAATCGTTCGAGCTATCAGCCTTGAGCTCCGATGAGGTGTGCATCAAAAACTGATTCTTAGAAAAAAAATGGGTTGGATCTTTTTGAAGAAAACTTTCATCTCGTGTGATCTTGACCATTGGATCCCCTCTGATTGATGTCATGAAGGTGTGGGATACTTTTGAGGTTGATTCAAGCTTAGGTAAGCTCAGATCAAGTGAGCAATGGCAGATGGACTCCATTCTCCCCCACCCACATGATGTTAGATCACACACCGTCCATTCCACATGTTTAAAATGGACGGTCATGATTAGATTTGCTAGATCAATTTGATTTAATCCTTTTAAGCTATGGGATTAATCATAGTTATGATCGATCGATGATGAATGATGAAAAGCGTGCATCATCGCATGTAGGCGAGTTAGATAAGTTTAAGTAGCCAATCCGAACATGGTGCCAACAAGATTGCTTAATTAATCAATTTTAATGGCTGAAACTTCAAAAATCCATAGAACATCATAGAGAAATAAAAAAATGCAAAATAAATACATTTTAATGGTATTTAGAGGAGAATTAATTAAAATGATGTTAACTAATTTTTTGAATATTTAATTACAAAATTAATTAGCTTAATAACTCCTTAATTACTTGAGCAATTAATCCCAAAATTTATGGGTTAATTTAATGGGGATGTGCCTCCCATAATTTTCTTGGGATTTATTGCTTAATTAGAAAATTGACTAATTAAACCATAACTACTCTTTTAAGTTAATTAATTAATCCCATGAACAGTAATAAATTGATTAATTAAGTTTATTAATCATTGTTCAATAGTAAGTGAATTAAGGAATGGGGTTGGGACCACTTTCCCTAAGTTCATTTCACCTTTTTTTAAGATGAAATTAATTAATATTAAACTATTTAATTAAATCACTTAATCAAATTGAAATCATAATCACATTAGACCTTAATTAATTAAATCATGGGGTAGATCTTTAGGTGTTTAAAAACCTAAAGGAGTTTAATGAAATTATGGTTAGTCTACCATAAGAGTAATTAATTAAGTCCCTTTACCTAATTAACTATTAATCATGTGCCAATTGCATTAGGCCCCTTTTATTTCCTAGGATCATTGCAAGTTTATTTTCCATGCATATCATGTTGGCTCATAATTATTTAGTTATTTACTTTAAGGTGACATAAGTAAGGGTAATTAATTCATCTAATTAAGAGTTCAACTTAATTAACCCATAAAATCAACTTTATTTCATTTCTGTAAATTAAATCAAATCACTAATGTGGGAATGGGTTTAAAACAACAAGTGATGATTTCTCTTATCCTCTTTAAATCAAATCAAATCCAAAACTTAATTAATAAAGAAGCTTTGGTTTTCTTTAAATAATCTTATTTGATTTGATTGTCATTTAGAACTAGTTTGGTTGAATGAATCACTTGCTTATATTTGATTGTCCTCTTTCCAATCATGTTAAATTTGGTATGTCATTTGAATTCATGCATCCATCTTTTCAAAATCAAGTAAAATAAAATGGAATTCCTTTCTGTAAGCTTGCATGTGTTGATTTAATTTAATATATATGTGGCTATTATCACTATTAAATCCAAATGTATTTTTCAAAAGCTTATAAATGAATAATAATATGTGTTATGATGTTAGTTATAACTACATAAGAAATGCATGTGCTTATAGCTTAAGTGTATGAATGTTGAGTTCTCTTTCCTCTATTCATGTGTTGATTTATATAAGATTGAATGGTAATAGGTATATAATCTAGACATCCAGGAACACGAGGCTTTAGCTCAGAGGTCATTTGATTACCTCACTTCACTGGTTTGTTACTTGGTTGATGAAATCAAAAAAAAAATGTTGAATCTAAATTTGTTCTCTGTTAAAAAAAAAACCAAAAACCCTAAACCCTAAACTAAAACCTGAACCCTAAACCTAAAACCTAAACCTAAACCCTAAACCCTAAACCTAAACCCTAAAACTCCTAAACCCTAAACCCTAAACCTAAATAACTCTAACAACCTAAAACCTAAACTTAAACTAAATAAAGCATAAAATAAAATAAATAAATAAACCTAAACCTATATAAAATAAAAATAAAAATAAAACAAACCTAAACCTAAATAAACCTAAACTAAACCTAAAATAAAATAAAATAAAATAAATAAAATAAAATAAAATAAATAAAACCTAAAAAAAAAATAGTAATAAACCTAAAAATAAAAAAACCTAAATAAAAAAATAAAATAAAATGGAATTAAAGTAAACCAAGAATAAAATAAAATAAAATAAATAAAAACCTAAACCTAAAAATAAAATAAAATAAACCTAAACCATAAACTAAAAAAAGAACCTAAACCTAAAATAAACAAAATAAAATAAACATAAACCTAAGATAAAATAAACTAAACTAAAATAAATAAAACCTAAAACTAAACATAAATTAAACTAAACCTAGACCTTAAACAAAATAAAATAAAAAATTTAAAATAAACCTAAATAAAACATAAACCTAAACCTAAAATAAAATAAAAAACCTAACATAAAATAAAACAAAAAAATAGAATAAAAATAAAACTAAACTAAAAAATAAAAATAAACCTAAACCTAAACCTAAAAAATAAACTAAAATAAAACCTAAATTAAAAAATAAATAAATAAACAAATAAATAAAAAATAAACCTAAATGATAAAATGAATAAACTAAAAAAATTTAAAAAATCTAAATAAATAAATAAACCAAACATTTACTTAATTAAAAATCTAAACTACTAAACCTAAACCAAATCCTTTCTCTAAACCCTAAACTCTAAACACTAAACCCACCCTAAACCCCTACTAAACCTAAACCCTAAACTAAACCCTAAACCTAACCTAAAATAAATCTAAAACCCTAAACCCTAAACTAACCCTAACCCTAAATTATACCTAACCTAAACTAACCTAAATCCTAAATTTACCTCTAAACCCCTAAACCCCAAAAAAACTAAAAAACTAAACCCACTAAACCTAAACCCTAAAAACCCTAAAACCTCCCTAAACCCTAAACCTAAAATCCCTACCACTAAAATAAACTAAACTACTATAAAACCTAAATAAAATAAAATAAAATACTAAATAAATAAAATAAAATAAAATAAAATAAAATAAACCTAAACCCTAAAAATAAGCTAATAAATAAAATAAAATAAATAAATAAAACCTAAACTAAACTAAAAATAAAATAAACCTAAGAAGAAAAGTAATAAAATAAAAATAAATGTGAAATAAAATAAAATAAATCTAAAACAAAATAAAATAAAACTAAATAAAACCTAAACCTAAAAAATAAACCTAAAATAAAACCTAAAAATAAATAATAATTATAAATCTAAACTAAAAAAACCTAAACCTAAAATAAAAAAATAAACAAAATAAAACACCCTAAACCTAAAATAAAACTAAACTAAAATAAATAAAATATACTAAACTTAAACCTAAATTAAAACTAAATAAAATAAAATAAACTAAAACCTAAACCTAAACTAAAATCAAACCTAAAATTAAACCTAAAATAAAACCTAAACCTAAACCTAAAATAAAACAGAATAAAACCTAAACCAAATAAAATAAAATAAAACTCAATTAAATAAACCTAAACCTAAACTAAACTTAAAATAAACTAAAATAAAAACTTAAACTAAACTAAATAAACCTAAAATAAATAAACTAAACTAAATAAAATAAAAAATAAACCTAAATAAAACTAAATAAACATAAGTTTACTTAATTAAAAAAAACCATAAACCCTAAATCCTAAACCCTAAACCCTAAACCTACAATTTTAAACCCTAAACCTAAACCCTAAACCTTAAACACTAACCCTAAACCCTAAACCCTTAACTCCAAACCCTAAACCTAAAGCTAAAGTAACTAAATAAATTAAAAAATAAACCTAAACATAAACTTAAATAAGAATGAAACCTTGTCGGCATCAGCCAACTGGTCCGATGGAGGCAAAGATGGTGGTTATCAATAGTGATGGGGGGATCTTGGTGTTAGTGGCATGGAGGTGGTGGTAGTGGTGGTTGTGGATCTGTGAGGAGTGCGAGGTTACCCATGGTGGTGAAGGAGAGAGAATGAGGATATGATGGTGGATCCACTACTCGAGGCTGGTGGTTCGATGAGGCGGAAAGAATTGAAGATTGGCCATTCGATCTTGCTTATGGGCGTGTATTATAGTAGAGAGGCGGTTCAAGTTATCTACCATTTTTGATTTGCTCTATGCCTGCTCATTTTTTTATCTATGTTATTGCTTGAGTCTTACAAAACTTAGTGTGTTACTTGGTTGATGAAATCAAAAGAAGAAATGTTGAATCTAAATTTATTCTCTGTTAAAAATATCATAAACCATAAACCCTAAACCAAAAAACTAATCCCTAAACCCTAAACCTAAACCTTAAACCCTAAACCCTAAACCCTAAACCTAAACCCTAAACCTAAACCTAAACTAAACCCTAAACCCAAAACTCACCTAAACCCAAACCAAATTACAAACCCTAAACCCTAAACACACCCGAAAACTAAACCATAAACCCTAAACCATAAAAAGCTAAAAACCTAAACCTAAATTAAATAAAACATAAAAATAAAATAAATTAAAAAACCTAAACTACAACAACAACAACAACAACTACTAAGTGGGGATTACATGAATCCTTTGTCTCCATTATGTCCTATGTGTCAAATTCTAATTTAAATCAAGCATACTAAGGTCATTTTTATATATCTTAACCAAGTCTTTTTAGGTCTTCCTCTACCTTTTTTAACATAAGGCGAATCTAATGCATCTACTCTCCTAACTGAGTCATCGAACGGTCGATGCTTTATGTGGCCAAATCATCTAAGGTGACTCTCTCTAATCTTACCTGCCATAGGAGCTACTCTAACTTTTTGTTGAACATACTCATTTCATATTTTATATCTAAGAGTATAGCCACTCATCCACTTGTGCATCCTCATCTCTGTAACACTTAATCTAGTCTTATGCTTCTCTTTTATTGGCCAAAATTTAGCACCATAAGTCATTACAGGTCTTACCACCAACACTACCATTGCCGGTCCCAAGTCCGGATGTGAAAAGTGGAGGGTTGTGTTAGGTAGTCGACAACCAGCATAAAACTTGTCAAAATAATCATGACATGAATCCTTTAAATCATTGTGTTAATGCTAGGGCATCCCCTGGAAGTGACACGCTGTATGGCTTGAATACAGTGAAAAATGTGCTAGAGCCACTGTGGACGGATGTGGGCAAATAAGTTAGTCCATGAAACTAGAATTAGGTTAGGATCTTGGAATATAGGTACTCTTACAGGTAAATTAATGGAATTAATAGATATTATGGTTCATAGAAAGATAAATATTTTATGTGTTCAAAAGAACTAAATGGGTTGGGGAGAAAGCCAAGGAGATTGATAGTTTAGGTTTTAAACTTTGTATTCGGTAAAAGTCAAACTAGAATTGGTGTAGGTGTGATTATAGATAAAAGTTTAAAGGATAATGTTATAAATATTCATAGATGTGGAGATAGAATTATAGCTTTAAAGATTGTTGATACTAAGATTATCAATGTTATAAGTGTCTATGCTCCTCAAGTAGGTTTGGAGGTAAGCAAAAGAAAATTTTGGAATGACTTGGAGAGATTAATACAAAGGATACCTCTTGAGGAAAAGGTATTTATTAGAGGAGATTTAAATAGACATGTGGTAGAAGATTTTAAAAATATTTATGGTGGTTATGGGTTTAGAGTGACTAATGGAGAATGTAGGACTATATTAGATTTTTTCTTTAGCTTATGATTTTGTAGTTGCTAACACTTTATTTAAGAAAAGAGATGAACATATTATTACTTATAAAAATGGATCTAGTAAAACACAGATTGATTATTTTTGATAAGAAAAATAGATCGTTTAGATTGTAAAGATTGTAAGGTCATTCCAAGTGAAAATCTAAGTACCCAACATCGATTATTAATTTTAGATTTTAAGATGAAAGGTTGTAAGAGAAAAAATAAATCAAATTATTATCCTAGAATTAGATGGGGACACTTAAAGAACACAAATAAAAATATTTTAAGAGCAAGCTACAAGAGATTAGAATTTGGGATGTTCATGAGGAAGCTAACATTATGTGGGAAAAAATAGCAAGTGAAATTAAGCAACTTGCTAAAGATATGCTTTGAGAATCAAAAGGAAAAGCTTCTTTTAATAAGAATAGTTGGTGGTGAAGCAAAGTGTGCAAGAAAAGATAAAAAATAAGAAGTATTGTTATAAAACTTGGTTTAGATGTAAAAACTCAGATAATTGTGAAAGATATAAAGTGGCCTGTAGAGATTCTAAGAAAGCAATATATGATTCAAAAAATTTTGCTTTTAGTGATTTATACAATAGATTAGATACCAAAGATGGTGAAAGATGTATGTATAAGTTAGCCAACCAAAGAGATAGGAGAAGTAAAGGCATAGTTCAAGTGAGGTGTATTAAGGATGAAAATAATAAAATTCTTTTTTTAGAAAAGGATATTGAAAATATGTGGTTGAGGTATTTTGATAAACTTTTTAATGAAGGATTTGAAAGTATGATTGATTTTAGCAACCTTAATACCCTAAACAAAAATAGAGAATTTTATTTTATCATCATATTAGTAAATCGAAGTTAGAAGCTTTAAAGAAAATGAAATGTGGAAAAGTAGTAGGACCGATAATTTTCCAATAGAAGTGTGGAAATGTTTAGGAGATCAAGGAATTTCTTGGCTTACAAATCTTTTAATGTCCTTTAAAGACTAAAAGATGCTAGATGAGTGGAGAAAGAGTTGTTGTCACATATTTAAGAATAAAAGGTGATGCACAAGAGTGTGGAAATTATAGAGGAATTAAGTTAATGTGCCATACATTAAAATTATGGGAGAGTAATTGAGCATTAGGTTATGATGTGATACAGTTTCTCTGTCAGTTTGGTTTCATGCCGGTAGATCTACTATGGATGTTATACATTTGTTAAGGGTTTGATAGAGAACATAGAAAGTAAGGAGGATCTACATATGATATTTATTGATTTAGAGAAAGCTTATGATAAAGTTTCAAGAGATGTTCTTTGAGAGTTCTAGAGCGAAGAGTTAATATTGGTTATATTCAAGTCATTAAGGATATGTATACTAGAGCATTACTTGTGTCCAAACATAAGGAGGATTGACAAAATATTTTCCTATTTCAGTTGGATTACATCAAGGATCAGCTTTAAGCCCTTATCTTTTTACTTTAGTTATGGATGTTCTTACTAGGCATTTACAAGAAGATGTACCTAGGTGTATGCTTTTTACTGATGACATTCTTCTTGTTGATAACACTAGAGAGGGAGTCCAACATAAACTTGAATTATGGAGGTCAACTCTAGAGTCTAAAGGTTTTCATTTAAGTAGATCTAAAATTGAATATATGGAGTGTAATTTTAGTTGTAGAAGTTCTAGTGGTAGTGTTGTGAGATTAAGTGATCAAGTTAATAATAAGAGTGAGCGTTTTAGATATTTAGGCTCTATTGTTCAAAATGAAGGTGAAATAGATGGAGATGTTATTAGTAGAATTCAAGTTGGATGGTTGAAGTGGAGTAATGCATCATTTGTGTGTGATAGAAAGTTCCACTTAAACTTAAGGGAAAATTTTATAAGATGGTGGTAAGACCTACAATGATTTATGGTGCAGAATGTTGGCCAATAAAAGAGAAGCATAAGACTAAGTTAAGTGCTACAGAGATGAGGATGCTTAGGTGGATGAGTGGCTTTACTCTTAGAGATAGAATGCAAAATGAGTATGTTAGGGAAAAAAGTTGGGTAGCTCAGTGGTAGATAATATTGGGAGAGTCGCTTTAGATGGTTTGGCCACATAAATCATCGTCATTCATGACCCGATTAAGAGAGTAGATGTATTAGATCCTTATGTTAAGAAAAGGTAGAGGTAGACCTAAAAATACTTGGTTAAGATGTATAAAAAATGATCTTAGTATACTTGATTTAAATGAGAATTTGACACATAATAGGACATAATGGAGATGAAGGATTCATGTAGCTGACCCAACCTAGTGGGATTAAGGCTTGTTGTTGTTGTTGTTTAAGTGAACTTTTCTATCACATAACAGGCTAGATGCATTCCTCCACTTCAACCATCCAACCTGAATTCTACTAATAAAATCTGCATCTATTTCACCATCATTTTGAACAATAAAGACTAAATATCTGAATAGCTCACTCTTATTAATAGCTTGTTCACCTAATTGCACAACACTACCACCAGAACTTCTACAACTAAAAAAACACTCAATATATTCAGTTTTAGACCTACTTAAGTGAAAACCTTTAGACTCTAATGTTGACCTCCATAATTCAAGTTTCTCTTCCCTCTCTAGTCTTATCAACAAGAAGAATGTCATCAAGAAAAGCATACACCATGGTACATCTTCCTGTAAATGCCTAGTAAGAATATCCATAACAAAAGCCGAAAAGATAAGGGATTAAAGCTGATCCTTGATGTAATCCAACTGAAATAAGAAATGTTTTGTAAATCCAACTTGTGTTTGGACACAAGTAACAGCTCTAGTATACATATCCTTAATGACTTGAATATAACCAATGTTAACTCCTTTCTGTTCTAGAACTCTCCAAAGAACATCTCTTGAAACTTTATCATAAGCTTTCTATAAATCAATAATTATCATAAGTAGAACCTCCCTACTTTCTTTATACTTCTCCATCAAACCTCTTAACAAATGTATAACTTCCATAGTAGATCTACCTGACATGAAACCAAACTGATTTTAAGAAACTTTTGTATCACATCATAACCTATGCTCAATTACTCTCTCCCATAATTTTATTGTATGACACATTAACTTAATTCCTCTCTAATTTGCACACTCTTGTGCATTACCTTTATTCTTAAATATAAGAATCGACAAACTCTTCCTCCACTCATCTGACATCTTTTTAGTCTTTAAAATAGCATTAAGGAAACCTTAACCAAAATAAAAAAATTAAAATAAAATAAAAACATAAACTAAAACCTAAACCTAAACCTAAACCAAAATCTAAAAAAAACTAAACAAATATCAAATAAACCTAAACTAAACTAAAAAAAAATAAAACCTAATAAAATAAAACCTAAAACCCAAAATAAAAAATAAAATAAACCTAAAAAATAAAAATTAAATTAAATAAAAACCAAAACCTAAATAATAAACCTAAAAATAAACTGTAAAAATAAATAAATAAATAAATAAAACATAAACCCTAAACTAAAAAAACAAAATCTAAAATAAAAATAAAATAAAATGAAACCTAAACTAAAATAAACTAAACTAAAATTAATAAACCTAAACCTAAGCCTAAACTAAATAAAATAAAATAAACTAAGAAAAGCCTAAACTTAAACTAAAATAATAAAACCTAAAAATAAACCTAAAATAAAAACCTAAAACATAAACCTAAAAAAATAAAATAAAAACATAAACCTAAACTTAAAAATAAAAAAAATAAAACCTAAACCTAAAAAATAAAATAAAAATAAAACAAAAAAACCTAAACCTAAACCAAAAAAAAAACTAAAATAGAAAAAATAAACCTAAAATAAATAAATTAAACTAAATAAAAAAAATAAACCTAAATAAAAATAAAATAAAATAAACTAAAATAAATAAATAATAAGCTAAATAAACCTAAACTTACTTTTAATTTTAAACAAAAATTAATAAATAAAATAAATAAATAATAGAAAAAATCCCTAACCCTATACCGTAAAACCTAAAACTAACCATAAACCCTAAACTCTAAACGCTAAACCTAATACCCTAAACCCCAAAACCCTAAACCCTAAACCGACAACCTTCCTTCCTCTCCTCTCGGCCGCGGCTCTCTCTGGCGATTTCATGTTCCCTTTCATTTTTCTTGTGTTTTGGCCGCTCCTCGGCCTTCCCCGATCATATTTTCTAGTTTATTTCTCTCAGTTTGGCCTCTTATGTGATTTTTCCTTGATCTTACAATGGCGGCGGTGCTACTTTCCATGCAACCGAGCTCATCGAACTTGGAGGCATCGGCAAAGCCTTCCGATCTACAAGGTAATTTGGATCCGACTTCATCCATTACTGGGCCTGCTGTTAAGTCCTTCAAGGAAACATTATCCGGTAAGAACACTTGCTCTAATGCTTCGATTAACTTAATCTCAACTTCCTTCCATGGAATGCCGACTGTAATGTGCTCAGATCTTGATGTGAAAAAATTGGCAAAGCCCTTTGAATTTTTATTAGTTGGAAAATTTTCCTTACGTCACCTGACTCTTGACAATATCCGATCCTTCTTTCATAGCCTAAAGCTTTCGGGAGTTTCCACTATCGGGTTGATCGATCCTAAGCATATCCATATTCAGCTATCGAATGATTTAGACTGCTCAAGAGTCTTTTCTCGTCGCTCCTACTTTGTGTACAATTGTCAAATGAGGCTCTTGAAATGGTCACCTCTTTTTGATGTCAAAGAGGAATCCCCTATTGTTCCTTTATGGCTAGCCTTTCCAAACATGAGGATACATTATGTTACCCATCAAGTCCTATTTACAATTGGGGCTCTCTTTGGTAGGCCCCTTCAAATTGATCAAGCCACCACCGTGAGATCTCGACCATCAGTTGCACGTATCTTGGTTGAGATTGATATTATCAAAAAGTACCCTAAAGAAGTATGGATCAGTTCAAAAAAATTTAGGTATAATCAAAAAGTGGAATTTGAAAATTTCCCTATTTTTTGCACACACTGTAAGATCCATGGTCATGATCACTCTGAATGCTTTGTGTTACACCATAATCTTAAAAAGATTAAATTGTCGGATCCTAATCCCACTCTAGGAAATGAAAAAACCAATAATTTCGTTTATGTGCCTAAAGCTACACAAAATGGAACTCACCCTCCTACCCCTACACCTTTACTATCTACTAATTTTCCTATTGGAGAATAATCTGAGCCTAGTAAAAATAATGATATTGAGGTTTGTGAGGAAACTAATGATAACTTAATTAACATTACTCCTACTTCTAATAATTTGGCATCACAAGACAATCCCTTGACTCATATGAATCATAATGGTGATTATAATGGGAATCTTAAGTTGGATCAGAATCTCAAAACTAATTCTAGAATTGTTCTGAAAAATGTTGATACTTTGGTGATGGAGCAAAATCTGAATAATCATCATGGAAATGAGAATGAAATTTGTGTTATTAATGGTGTCACAACCTCTCCTTCTATTACTCTACAGAGTGATATCCATGCTAATCAAATTTCTCAACCTAACTGTGATACCAAAGAAGGAGAAATCACCATTTGGAATGCTTTGATAGATACTGCTCCTATTCTGAATATCTTCAACCACTCCCTTTCTAATGGAGATACATTGGACATAGATAGGCCTTTTCAAACTGTTATTAAAAAAAATCCCTTAAAGCTAGAATGTTCACTAATAGCTCCACTAAAACCACTCTATCTTCTCTAACTTCCCACAAATAATTGCTTCATGCTCTCTTTTTCTTCTCCTTCAATTTTTTCATTATCTCTTTTCTTTTCCTTCCATCTTATTATGATCAATTTTCTTATTTAGAATGTTCGAGGTATTGGGACTCTCACTGTCCGCAATCATGTTAGGAGCCTTTGTCGCACTCATAACATAATCTTACTTATTGTTATTGAGCCATTCATTCACTCTTCTAAGATCACCCATGTTGCTAGAATGCTTGGCTTTCAAAATTTCTTTTATAATATTAGTAATAAAATTTGGTGTTTTTGGAATAATTTAATCAACATTTCTATCCTTGATGATCTCAAATATTTGTTTAATGTTCAAACCTCATTGGGTGAATTTTCTGCTCTTGGTTCCTTTATCTATGCTTCTTGTAATAGAGCTGGTAGGAACATCCTTTGGGATAGAGCATTTAGGTATTAGGGTTTAGGGTTTGGGTTTAGAGTTTATTTAGGGTTTAGGGTTTAGGGTTAGAGTTGGGTTTAGGGCTTAATATTAGTTTAGGGTTTAGGGTTTAAGGTTTTAGGTTTGGGTTTTAAGGTTTAGGGTTTAAGGTTGTAGGTTTTAGGGTTTCAGGATTATGGTTTTAGGGTTTAGGGTTTAGGGTTTAGGGTTTATGATTTAGGGTTTTACGGTTTTGGGTTTAGGATTTTGGGTTTAGGGTTTATGGTTTAGTGTTTATGATTTAGAATTTTTAGGGTTTAGGGTTTAGGGTCTTGGGTTTTGGTTTTAGGTTTAGGGTTTAAGATTTAGTTTAGGGTTTAGGATTTAAGGTTTTTTTTAATAGGGAATAAATTTAGATTCAACATTTATTCTTTTTAATTTCATCAACCAAGTAGCACCCCAAGTTTTCTAAGACATAAGTGATGACATGGATCAAAAAAGAGCACCCATAGAGTTAATAAAAAACTTTAGATAAGTAGAACCATCTCTATCGTAAAGACACAGTTCCATAAGCAGCAGATCGGATAGACTATTCTTCAATTTCACCAGTTCCCATCAGAACCACCCGGCCCCTCGAGTAACGAGATCTACCATCATATACCCGATCTCTCCGTCTACCACCAGCACAGCTATAACCTCCATCGCTCTTCCTACCTCCATAACCACCACTACTCTGACCACCACCTCCATATCCACCCACTCCACATCCCCACAACCATCGCGATAATCATGGCCTCTACCTTTGCCTCCAACAGATCAAGACCTGGATGGTGATGTTTCTACCGTGGCCACATTCTTTGGGCTTAGGGTTTAGGGTGAGTTTAGGGTTAGTTTAGTGTTTAGGGTTTAGGGTTTGGGGTTTAGGGTTTAGGGTTGTAGGTTTTAGGGTTTAGATTTTAGGGTTTAGGGTTTATGTTTCAGTGTTTAGGGTTAAGGTTTTAGGGTTCTAGGGTTTAGGGTTGTAGGTTTAAGGTTTAGGGCTTAGGATTTAGGGTTTAGGGTTTTAGGGTTTAGGGTTTAGAGTTTAGGGTTGTAGGTTTAGGGTTTAGAATTTAGGGTTTAGTTTTTTTAATTAAGTAAACTAGTAGGTTTAGGTTTATTTAGTTGATTTAGTTTGTTTTTTATTTATTTTGAGTTTATTTTATTGTTAATTTTTATTTAGGTTTACTTTTTATTTTTCTTCAATTTAATTTATTTTTTTTAGGTTTATTTATTTTAGTTTGGGTTTTTATTTTAATTTATTTTCGGTTTGGTTTACTTTTAGTTGAATTTTTTTTTTTTTTTGGTTTAGGTTTTATTTTTATTTTAGGTTTAATTTAAGTTTTTATTTTATTTTTAGGTTTAGGTTTTAGGTTTTATTTTAGGTTTATTTTAGGTTTTATTTTAGTTTAGGTTTATTTTATTTTTAGTTTATTTTATTTTATTTAGTTTAGGTTTTGGTTTAGGCTTAGTTTATTTTAGATTTAGGTATAAGATTTATTTATTTTAGTTTAGGTTTAGGTTTATTTTATTTTGTTTATTTTATTTTTATTTAAGTTTAGGTTTTTAGTTTTAGGGTTTTTTTTTATTCATTTTAGGTTTTTTTTAGGTTTAGTTTTATTTAGTTTTTTTTATTTTATTCCTTTAAGTTTATTTATTTTATCTTTAGATTTAGTTTTATTTTGTTATTTTTATTCTTAGGTTTATTTCATTCTTTTACTTTAGTTTAGGTTTTCTTTATTTATCTTATTTTTTTTATTTTATCTTTATTTTATTTTAAGTTTAGGTTTAGTTTTAGTTTAGGTTTTTTATTTTTTTATTTAGGTTTAGGTTTCATTTTATTTTATCTTTTGGTTTTATTTAGCATGGTAGGGTCAGGGTTTAGGGAGAGCCAGGGTTTAGGGTTTAGGGTTTATGGCTCATTTTTTTAGGTTATAGGGTTTGGCTGGTAACAGTTTTCATAGGTCAGGGCCTGGGTTAGTTTAGGGTTTAGGGTTTATGGTTTAGGCTTTAGGCTTTAAGATTTAAGGTTTTTAGGATTTAGGGTTTAGGGTTTGGGGCTAGTTTAGGGTTTAGGGTTTAGGGTTTTAGGGTTTAATGTTTAGGGTTTAAGGTTAGGGTTAGGATTTAGGGTTTAGAGTTTATGGTTTGGGTTTAAGGGATAGGGTTTATGGTTTAGAATGTTTTAAGGTTTACGGTTTAGAGTTTGGTGTTATAAGTTTAGGGTTGTAGATCTTGGGTTAAGGGTTTAGGGTTTAGGGTTGTAGGATTTAGCTTTTAGGGTTTAGGGTTTATGGTTTTAGGGATTAAGGTTTAGGGTTTATTATTTAGGGTTTTAAGGTTTAGTTTTTAGGGTTTAGTGTTTTGAGTTTTGGGTTTTAGTTTCAAGTTTAGGGTTTGAGTTTTAGTTTAGGGTTTAAGATTTTTTTTAATAAAGAACAAATTCAGTTTCAATATTTCTTCTTTTTGATTTCATCAACTAAGTAGCACCCCAAGTTTTCTAAGATACAAGACATAGACCAAAAAAGAGCATCCATAGATCAAATCAAAAACCCTAGATAAGTAGAACTATCTCTAATATAAAGACATAGTTCCATAAGCAACAGATCGGATCATCCATTTTTCAATTTATCCAGTTCCCATCAAAATGACCTTGACCTCTCGAGTAGCAGGATTAACCACATATCTCTGATCTCTCCCTCCGCCACCACCACGGCTATAACCTCCATCATTCCTCCGACCTCTAGAAACACCACTGCTCTGACCACCACCTCCATATCCACCAGCACCTCTGGATCCCCCACCACCACTATGATAACCGCCGCCTCTGCCTTCGCCTCCACCTCCAGATCTAGACTAAATGTGGTTAATGGTGATGTTCCTGCCATCAAGGTTCTGCCCATTCTTAGAGTTTACATTTAGTTTTAGGTTAATTAGTTTTAGGGTTTAGGTTTAGTTTTTAATTTTTTATAGTTACTTTAGGTTTAGTACGGTTTGGTTAGGGTTTAGAGGTTAGGGTTTAGGGTTTGGGTTCCGTTTAGTATGTGCTTTAGGCTTTGTGGTTTAGGTTTAGGGTTTATTTACTTAGAGTTTTGGTTTGGGGTTATGGTTTAGGGTTTAGTGCTTGGGGGTTTTTTTTTTTAAAAAAAAAAAACTAAGTAAACCAATAGGTTTAGGTTTATTTAGTTTATTTAGTCTATTTTTCATTTATTTTAGTTTATTTTATTTTTTATTTTTATTTAGGTTTATTTTTTTATTTTTATTTTATTTGGTTTATTTATTTTAATTTATCTTTAGGTTTAGTTTAGGTTTGTTTTATTTTTAGTTTTAGTTTATTTTTTTATTTTATTTTTTTTTATGTTTATTTTATTTTTATTTTTAGGTTTAGGTTTAGGTTTTTATTTTATTTTTTTAGGTTTAGGTTTTAGGTTTATTTTTATGTTTTAATTTTTAATTTAGGTTTAGGTTTAGGTGTAGTTTATTTTAGGTTTAGGTTTAGGTTTTATTTATTTTAGCTTAGTTCATTTTAGTTTGGTTAAGTTTATTTTATTTTTTTTTTTAGGTTTAGGTTTTCTTTTGTTTGTTTTAGGTTATATTTTTATTTATTTTAAGTTTAATTTTTAGGATTATTATTTAGGTTTAGGTTTATTTAGTTTTATTTTATTATTTTAAGTTTATTTTATTTTTATTTTAGGTTTAGTTTTATTTTATTTAGGTTTTATTTTATTTTAGTGTGGTATTTATTTTATCTTAATTTAGTTTTATTTATATTTTATCTTTTAGGTTAAGGTTTAAATTTAGGTTTAGGTTTGTAGAACATGTTTTAGTTTTATTTTGATTAATGTTTATTTATTTTATCTTTTAGGTTTTATTTAGTTTAGGTTTAGGATTCTTTTAGGCAATATTTAGGATTTAGGATTTAGGGTGGTGGCCTGGGGTTTATGGTTTAGGTCTGGTTTAGGGTGGTTTGGTTTAGGTGGTTTAGGTTTAGTCTTTATGCTTTAGTTTAGTATTATGGTTTGGTTTAAGGTTTTAGGTTTAGGGTGTATGGTTTTTTAGGGTTTAGGGTTTAGGGTTTAAGGTTTAGTATTTAGAGTTAGTTTTATGGTTTAGGGATTAGGGTTTAGGGTGTAAGGTTTTGGTTTTTGGGTTTAGGGTTTACGATATAGGGTTTAGGGCTTTTTTTTAAAAAAAATTATGTAAATTAGTAGGTTTAGGGTTTAAGGTTTTCTTTTTTTAATAGAAAATAAATTCATATTCAACATTTCTTCATGTTGATTTCATCAACCTAAGTATCAACCTAAGTTTTCTATGACACAAGCGATGATATAAATTAAAAATGAGCACCCATAGAGCAAATAAAAAACCCTAGATTAGAACCATTTCTACTATAAAGACAGCCATAAGCTAGATTGGATCTACTGCTCCTCGCTTTCTCCAGCTCCCATCGAACCACTCCCGCCTCTCAGTAGCTGATCCACCATCCTATCCCCGCCATAATTGTACCTCCATTTCATACTCTCTATCTTTACTCTAGATCTTGACCATCTCATGGTGAATTCTTGCTACCATTTTTCCGGTTCTTAGGGCTTTAGGGAGTTTAGAAGTTTAGTTAGTTTAGTTTAGGTTTAGTTTAATTTTAGTTTAGTTTAGTTTTTTAGTTAGTTTAGCATTTTAGTTTAGGGTTTATGCATTTTTTCATTTTAGGTTTATAAGTTTAGTTTAGTTTAGTTTATTTATTTTAGGTTTATTTTATTTTATTTTACTTTAATTTTATTTTATTGTTTTATTCTTTTTTTTTAGTTTATTTAAGTTTCTTTTATTTTAGTTTATTTTATTTTATTTTATTTTACTTTAGTTTTATTTCATTTTATTTTATTTTATCTTCTTAGGTTTAGGTTTATTTATTTTATTTTAGTTTATTTAGTTTAGGTTTAGGTTTTAAGTCAAGCCCAGGGTTTAGGGTCACTCCAGAGCCCAGGGCTCAGGTCCCAGCCAGGGCCCAGGTCACCAGGTTTGTTTAGGCCCAGGCCCAGGGCCTTGGGCCCAGGACTCAGCCCAGGGCTCAGTGGCCCAGGGCCCAGGTCACCCAGGCTCAGGGAGTTAGGACTGGGTGGCTCAGGGCCTACCCTCAAGTCATGATTTGGGAGGTGAGCCCAGGCAAGCTCAGGCCCAGGTTGGCCAGATTTAGGGCCTGAGTGTGGCCCAGGGCCTAGGGCCTGGCTCAGGGTTTAGGGCCCAGGGCCCAGAACTCAGGGCCTGTGGGTCAGGTCAGGTAGCCCAGGATCAGGGCCCAGGGCCCAGATCTAGCACTATGGCCCAGGTCAGACTCAGTGGCCTGGGACAGTCAATTGGCTCAGTCTTTAGGGAGGTCAGTATGGCCCACAGCCCAGTGGCCTCAGGTGTCAGTGGTCAAGGCCCAGTAAGCCTCAGTTTGGGCCATCAGTAGCCCAGTGTCACTCAGGGCCCAGGGTTTAGGGCCTAGGGCCCAGCCTGGTTAGTGGTCTGCCTTTAAATAAACCCAGCCTAGTTTATTTGGGCCTCTTTATTTTATCTTACACTAGCACATCTTTAATAAGCCTTTATCTTAGGCTCTTATTTAAAGGTCAGTTTTATTTATTTTATTTTTAGGTTTTTATTTTTATTTAGGTTTAGCTTTCAAGTTTAGGGTTTAGGGTCAGGGCCTGGGTTTAGGGTTTAGGTTTAGGGTTTAGGATGGTAGATTTAGGATCAGGAGGAGTGGCTCAGTGCCCAGTGTTTAGCTTTAGGCAGTTTTGTGGTTTAGGGTTGGGGTCAGATTAGGGTTTGGTGGTATGGTTTAGGTTTTGGGTTTAGTGGCTCAGGGCCTAGGGTCAGGGTCATGTTTAGGGCCTAAGTTTTAGGGTTTATGGCCTAGGAATATTTTAGGGCCTGGGGTTTTAGGGTTTAGGATTTTGGCTTAGGATTTATCATTTAGTGTTTTTTAAATTAAGAAAATCACAGGTAGGTTTATTTAGTTTATTTAGTTTATTTATTTTATTTAATTTTATTTTATTTAGCCCATTTTATTTTTATTTAGGTTAGTTTATTTTATTTTAGGTTTATTTAATTTAGTTTATTTTAATTTTAGTTTATTTTAAGTTTAGATTTAGGTTTAAGCTTTATTTTAGTTGAGTTTTATTTTTATTTTATTTTTTTTAGGTTTTCTTTTATTTTATTTTTAGGTTTAGGTTTATGTTTTTTTAGGTCTAAGTTTTAGGTTTTATTTTAGGTTTATTTTAGGTTTTATTTTTAGTGTAGGTTTAGGTTTATTTTTTAGTTTTATTTTATTTAGGGTTTAGGTTTAGGTTTATGTTTAGTTTATTTTAAGTTTAGGTTTAGGTTTATTTATTTTAATTTAGTTTGTTTTAGGTGTATTTATTTTATTATCTTTAATTTTATTTAGTTAGTTTTATCTTTAGGTTTATTTATTTTTGTTTAGGTTTTATCTTTTTTAGTTTTAGGCTCAGGTTTATTTTTTTTTATTTTTTGGTTTGTGGTCTTTTATCTTTTATTTATTTTAGGCTTTAACTTATTTTGTAGGTTTATTTTAGTTTATCTTTTGCTCTATTTTATTTTATTTAGTTAATTTTAGTTTTTATTTTATTATAGGGTTTATTTTAGGTTTAGTTTAGTTTATTAGTTTTATGTTTTATTTATTTTGTTTTATTTGTTTTAAGTTTTTTTAGTTTTATTATTTTAGGTTTATTTTTTTTGTTTAGGGTTTAGGTATTTATTATTTATTTTTAGGTTTTATTTTTATGTTTATATTTTAGGTTTTAGGTTTTATTTTGTTTTAATTTTATTTATTTTAGGTTTATTTTATTTTTTATTTTACATTTTTTTGATTTTATTAAGATTTTTTATTCCTAAATTTATTTTATTTTATAGTTAGTTTATGTGTTTGTTTATTTTATTTTAGTTTATTATTATTATTTTATTTTATTTTTAGGTTTATTTTTAGGTTTTAGTTTAGGTTTTTATTTTATTTTATTTTATATTTTATTTTAGGTTAAGGTTTTTATTTATTTATTTTTAGGTTTATTTAGTTTAGTTATAAGGTTTTTAATCTTTGGTTTAATTATTAGTTTTTAGGATTTTATTTAGTTAGTAGGTTTAGTTTGGTTTAGGGAGTTCATCAGTTAGGTTAGTAGAGTTTTTAGATCAGCCTCATAGTTAAGTGGCCCAGGTCAGTTTTAGGAGAAGTCAAGGTCAGTGGTTAGTGGTAGGTTTAGGCCCATTGCAGGTCAGTTTATAAGTCAGATATCAAGTAGGTTGGCTCAGTCTGGGTAAAGTTTTTTAGGGTTTGGGTTTAGTAATTCAGGGTCAGGTATAGTCAAATAGGTCTTTCCATCAAGAGGGGAGGTCATATTTTGGAGATTTTAGGGTAGGTAGTTTGGGTTTTTTAGTTTGGGTTTGTAGGTTTAGGGTATAGGGTTTAAGGTTAGTGTTAGGTTTAGGGTTTAGGTTTAGAATTTAGGTTTTTTGGGAAACACCATGAATTTTATTGCCACAAAAAAGGATTACAAGGTCTTTAAGAGGGGAGAAATTCAAAAACTACTGCTCAAAGAACTATAAAAAGCCTATAGAGTAAATCCCCTGTCTAGTTACAATCAAAACAAAGCAAAGGGAAAAGGAAAGCAACAGATAAAGATAGATAAAAAATAAAAGCTAATGGACCATCTTCATCAAAGGCTCTTGAGGATGAGAGAAGTTAATGCCTTCATTAGAGAATATAAATCTGCAAGCATCTGAGGTGGAACCATTTGAGGAGTTGATATGGTCTTTAATACTGCATATATAATAGAAAAGAAGGCGATAGATCGAATGGTAAAGGGATGCCACCCACCCCATTAAAGATATATATCACCAAATAATGCCCACAAGGCGAGAATGCAACCAAACAAAATCCCAAACCATGAAAATTCGGGCACATCCACCATATTGATAATAAGACCACAACAATAAATATACATATCAAAGAGAGTCAACCAAAAACATAACCTAGTAAAAAATCAAGGCCATAGCTAAAGGTGAAATACACTATCATCGAGTAAAAGGCCAAGCTTGAATCCAAAAAAATAGCCATTCAGATCAAATATAGATGTTAATATTCCCCGCATGATCACAACAGAATTACACAAGTTTAATAGATCGATGACTATCCAATCGAATTAAGAGAACAAGAAACCATCCACAAGAGCAAGACAAAAAAGCTAGCTCAGAGCATAATAATAATATCTAGAAAGAACATCTAAAACACTAAAATAGCAAAATAGATATTGAACCCGACAATGATTTTTGAAGACAACACCAAAACTACAATGAACCAAAATGTGAATCAACCAAATAGACAGAAAAAACCCACTGGGAAAATAGCCCAGCAGCTATGCAACCAGCCCCAAAAAAGATAGCAAGAGAGGGAGTCAAGAAACAAACCCAGTCGTGAAAGGAAAGAACGGAAATGGGTAGTAAATAAAACAATTTGTCATTGTAGGTTGGGAAAAGAGGCAACACAAACCCAAAGGGCAAATGAAAAAGGACCCAACCAAAAGCAGATAACCAACAGAAACCCATAGTTGGGAGAACAAAGGTAAGAGCCTCTACAAGAAATCCATAAAGATGAAACAGTAAAAGCCTCAAGAACCAATTGTTCCATAAACAAAACCACTTGATGAACAAAAGAAACCAAAAGGTCATACAGAATATAAGGAAAACCCCATTCATGTCCTCCCAAATAGATGCTAATAATCACCTTGATAATAGACAATTCACAACAGGAATTGCACAAATCTAAATGATCCAAGAGAGTAATGAAGAGGCAGAAAGACCCATACCTCCAAATCACCAATAATCTGGCTAACCACCCCTTAAGCAACCCCTCAAACAACAGAAGATAGGAGCAATAAAAAAGCCAACCATAAAAATAAGCCTGCTGAAGATAAAAACCCTTAAGACAATTCACCCAGAAGACAAGATAGCAGACCAAATATTGAGCCCGATGGAGCATATAAAATGCAGTACTATTATAACATTGAAACTGAAAGGCAAAAGAAAAAAATAGCAGCTTACAATCCATTAAATCAAGGAAAAAATGACCAGAGTCTAAGTAAATAGTATCAGTAGAGACAGAAGGAAGGAGAGGTAAAAAATAGTCCCAATCATGCAAAGTAACCAATAGAGAATCCCCAATCATGCAAGAAAAAATAGTAGGGATTGTAAGCAAATAAAACAATCTATCCCTGCAAGTTTGGAAAAGGGCCATCTCCAACAAGCAGATTAAGGATAAAGGAAGCACACCCCCCTTCAAGCAGGGAAACATCAAGAACAAAAATCTCAAATAAGTAGATGGACAAATAAGAGTCAACCAATAGCAGAGGCAACAAAGACAATAGCTGCCAACACAGGAAATTCAGTAAATAGTTTTAGGGAAATACATCAGAGAAACCCAAAGGGCAACAAAATAAAAATTAAGGATATAACAAATAGGTTGGGAAAACTAATAACATATTTAAGACCTAAAACTGAGACTAATTTATGATATAGGGTAAACCAATATTTGTCTAAATTTACTAAACCATGCAAGTGTTTATGAAGATTAAGCTGATTAAAGAAGGTTATGTCATCTAGTCTAGCACCCAGATTAGCAAGGTAATTAGCACATGCATTACCTTTACGCCAAACATGAGTGATTTTGAAACAAACTTGTGATAAAAGAGCTCTAGTGTGATTAAGGAGGTAGAACAAATCTGTATTGCCCATCTTGGTGGAGGTCAACATATCAATCAAGAAGAGCATCCACCTCAATCTAGATGTTAAGCCAACCTTCTTGTAAAGAAATCTCAATAGCTTTGTTAACAATTCAAAGATAGATAGTAACATGCAGGATAGGCAAAGGCATAAGTAAGCATCTTTAAAATTTTTGAAAATGCCACCACAGCCTAATGCATTTTGAGAAACGGATCCATCAGTATTGATTTTGATAATATTATTATGAGGCTTTATCCAATAGACAATCTTATCCTCTTTACATAAGACCAAGTTTGTTGGCTACAAATTTACAACCTTTAAATTGAATGTTGGTAATTAAACCATTAAATAAGGCACAAATTTTCTTTGTGATTCCAAATAATAATCCTTTTATGATTCATAGGAATCCCACGATGTTTGGCTTCTATCCATCCATATGAACCATATAAGAGTGATGGCGCTACCACTTTAATGTGACCTTTAATAGTTCTTTGAAAATAAACATCAAGAAGTATATAGGATAAAGAGCCATTGAAATGATCAATATTGAATAGATCATCATACCAAATCCATAATTTAGAGGCAATAGCTCCATTCACAAAGACATGGTTCACATTCTCAATGTGAAAATAACAGTAGCATTTTAAAGGTGAATAAAACCCTTTACCCCACATTAAAGAATCAACAAGGATGAAATTTTTCAAAATTCTCCAAGGATAGAGTAAGAAATAGGGATAGTCTTATTTCAAAGTTTAAAAAACACGTTAAAGAAATCATGAGCTTCTCTAATATGAATCCACACATCTTTAAGATTAAAATCACAATTTTGAGATAGCTTAAAAAGGATTTAAACATGATGGTTAGCAATGATGGGGATGTTAGTAAATTTATGCAAAATGGAGGTAGGAATATAATCAATAAGCATGGTATCATTCCATTTATTATTCTGCCAGAAAGAGTTAACTTTAATAGCAGCAGTGGAGTGAGTAGATAATAAATCATCAATGGAGCCACTACCAGTCTAGTTTTCTTGCCAAAAGAAAGAAGATCCAGAGTTGACACCCCAAGAAATAAAGGATTCAACTTCCCATTTGATTGAACAAAGTCTTTTCCATACATCAGAGTCACCCAACTTGTATAGGTTAGAGGATGCTTACACAATACTTGGCGTCATGAATTTAGCCCAAAATTATTTTTGCTCCTAAAGTTCCACCAAAGTTTATGAGATAATGCAATAATAGCTTCACAGATTGGCTTACAACCCACCTTCAAAAGGGGTGCCACACTTTTATACCAGGAAGTCCAATGTATCCTTTTAGTAGAGTTGTATGATCCCTAGAAAAATTTATTCAGAAGATGCTAAATTCTATTTAAGGTATAACTAGTTGGAATAATGGTTTGAATAAGATATAAAGGCATAGAGTTTAGGGTACTCTTAAGCAAAGTGAGCCTCCCACCAAATGAAAGTAAATGAAATTCCCAAACTGAAATTTTTTTTGAGATTAACTCATCAAAGAGATGTGCTCTTTTCTGACCTTTGTATAGAGGAACTCCAAGATATTTAATAAGAAGGTGTTGTTGGAAAATTAGGGATTCTCAAGATTTGATTGATTTTATTACTAGAGATTTTAGAGGAAGGAATGAAGCAACTTTTACCTTCATTAATAGAAAGACCACTTTCCTTCCCAACTTAATTAAGAAATTTTTAATGTTTAAAATGTGATGACTAGAAGCATTGAAAAAGATAATGAAATCATCATCAAAGCTAAGATGGGAGATAGGCAAACCACCCAGAGTTCTAAAAGATATGCTAGGATTATTGTTGAAGAGGTCATTAAGGCTCCTAGAAAGATATTCCACTACAATAATAAAAAGAGAGGGAGACAAGGGATCCCCTTATCTTAGACCATGAGCAGAAGGGAAGAAACCTAAGGCCTCACCATTCAGAATAATAGAGAACCAAGCATTACTAATAGAATTTTAACTAGGGAGATGAAATTATCAGAGAAGCCATACAAATGAAGGATTTGAAAAAGGAAGGTCCAAGAGATGTTGTCAAAAGCTTTAGATATATCCAATTTGAAAAGGATGTTACCACCTTTATTAGAGGCATCCAATATCGTTAATTAGTTCTTAGGCGAGAAGAATGTTATCAGATATAGATCTACCTCTAACAAAACCAGTTTGATTGAGAGAAATAATTTTATGAAGTAGAGGGCTAATTCTGTTGGCGAGCAATTTAGCAATAAGTTTATGAAAAAAGGTGCAAAGGCTGATAAGTTTGAAGTCACCCTAGCTTTCAGGATTATCAATTTTGGGCATAAGAACAATGGATGTGCTGGAAAGTATCTAGATAAAGGTGTACCATTAAAAAAATCAGCCACAGTGTCAACTAAATCATGCTTAATAACAGGCCGAATGCCGAAAAATGATAGAGTATAGCCCCGCTAGTAGAATCAGCATTCAAGTTATTAAGAATTTTATCAATCTTTGCTTCTGTAGGGACCATAGTAAGCAAGTGATTGTCATCACTGATAATCATTAAAGGAATCAAATGAGAGTTGGAGATAGCCTCTAAAGTATGGCTGTTGTTCAGCAAATTTCTAAAATGATTAGTGGTAGAGTCTTTAATCTCATTATTATCACTTTTAATTTTTTTTATAGAATTTAAAGCTCCCTTTTTTTGGAAAAGAGCATGGAAATATCTGGTATTTCTTCTATCGAATATGTTTACCGGCTTTTGCCAAGAGTTTCTCCATATTATGATAGGTAACGTGTTATCTTTAGCTTCATTTAAATCCTTTAGTTTAGAAGAATCAAGCATTTTCAAGAGAACAAACCAATTGTTCCAAATTTTTGATATTAACAAATAGTTTTTTTAAAATGATGCTTTTTCCACCAGGTTTTTTAAGTCTTTAAGCTTAAACCAGATGAATCATGCCCTTCACAAAATTATCGGGTGAAGGGGGGCCAATGGTGGAGACAACATTTAAGAAATCAAAATGCCGAGTCCACATATTTTGGAGTCAAAAGGAGGGGAGGAGAGTCTATTAGAGGATTTTAGGATATCAAAAGAGGAGCATGGTGACAAGTTCTACTCAAATGGTCAAGGTACTAGGCCATTGATTAATCCATGAGAGTTAAAGAGTCTCCTATCAAGGTGTTGCGAGTCTAGAGTTATGCCAAGTAATCAACCTAGCCAATCTCAATAAGGTTGCAATCAAGAATCATGTTGGAAAAATCTTCCATGGAATGAATGTTGGGGAACAACCACCCCTTCGCTCGTGAGGTCGAGAGGGTGTTGAAATCACCCCAACCAACCAAGGTTTGTTAACTAAAGTAGCAAAAGTTCTTAAATTATCCCAGAGGATGTTCCTACCAGCCCTATTACATGAAGCATAAACAAAGGAGCCTAGAGCAGAGAAATCACCCAAAGAGATGTGGACATTGATAGTTTGCTGACGATCATCAATCATAGATATATTGACTAAATCATTCCAAAAAATCCAAATTTTATTATTAATATTATAGAAAAATTATTAAAACCTAGCATTCTAGCAAATGTTGATCTTAGTAGAGTGTATGAGAGGTTCAATAATAACCAAGAAAGCAATATTATTAGTACAGACGATACGCATGGACAATGAGGGTCCCAAGAACATTCCAAATAAGTGTTAAACATAAAAAGAAAATTAAATAAGCTAAGAAAAGAAAAAATTGCACAAAGAGAAGAATGAAAGGAGACAATTATTTATGAGGAACTAGATCTAGTAGATCTAGTTGGGGTACATTTTGGTTTTAGTGATTTCTTTAACTAGTTTCAAATGGTCATTTTTGTCCAAAGAATCCCCATCCAAGAGAGAAAGTAGTATTAAGAATGGGGTTGGATCTCAAAGTATTTCTAATGATAACTTTACCTTCCTCAATTTTAGTTGTGTGGTCGATTAGCATGCATGTCAATCTCGGATTATAAGTAGATGATGTGAAACCATTTAGAGCACAAATTTCGTGATCAACTTGGTGATTTTAATTTTCTCCATCATCATTATCACTAAATTATATTAAGGGCAAATAGGTAATATTTTAGCTATATTATAATTTTTGGAATATTACAGCACTTCATTAAGCAAAGTAGTTGGTTCCGAAGTAGAATTATGATCCCCATTTTGATTAACCTTAGAATAAATAGTTTTACCCACTTTATCTTGGTTGATTAGACAGTCAAGTTTTTTATGATGTGGGTAAGACAAAACATTCAATTATCATGCCCATGAATTTTGCAATGCAGCGTAGATTCTTCAACTTATTGATTCTTAGATCCAATCCAAACTTCTTTTTAGAGATATCAATTAAACATCCATAAAGGTCGGATCTCAAGAAGGCCTATCAATTTGGAGCAAAAAGAGCTCCCATAACAAAAGAAACTTAAAGTGTAACATAATGAATTCTCATATTCGGGAAAGCCAATGAAACAGGAACAATCGGTGATTCCTCTTTTATATCAAAAAGGGGAGACTAATTTAAAAGGTGCATTTGATAATTAAAAACAAAGTATGAACGACAAGAAAAAACCCTAGAATAATCTAGGTCATTAGTAAGCTAAATTAAAGCTTTCCTTGGATCAATCAAACTGATAGAAAATGCACCTGAAAGCTTAAGATTATGAAAGAAAGATTAGATATTATCTAGATTAGGCCAAAAAAGTAAATTTACCAACTAAAGAATTCAAAAGGCTTAGTCAACTTCTCAACATCGACTGAACATAATCGCAGGGGATCCCATCAAATGAGGTCGATATCAAGTTCCAATCAAGAGGGAAAGGGTCTAGAGAGCATCCTTAAAGGATTTAACCCCAGGTAATGAAGAAGGAGCTTTCAAATCTATAAATCCCAATAGATCTGATGCCCTAGCCATCGCCTCCATGAAGGAAATGCTCGATTGTGAGGCCAGAGGAATCACAACTATCAACAAGTGATCAGGTACGTCACGCGCATGGCCAAACAGAGGCAAACCAACAAAGATCCGATCAGTAAAGGAGAAAAAAACAACCATATCGTAAGGAGAAAGGATCCGAAGAGGGAAACACACTGAGCCCTGGTGGTTTGGGATTTAGTTTAGTTTAGTTTAGTTTATATTAGTTTATAGTTTGGGTTTAGTTTAGATTTAGTTAGATTTTAGATTTTTAGATATAGATTTAGTTTATATTTTAGATTTAGATTTGATTTAGTTTACTTTAGATTTTGTTTATTTATTTAGATTTGGTTTAATTTTATTTTATTTTAGTTAGATTTAGATTTAGTTTAGTTTAGTTTATTTAGATTTTATTTTAAGCAGATTATATATTTTAGTTATTATTTAGTTTAGGTTTAGATTTTTATTTAGATTTAGAATTAGATTTATTTTAGTTTAGATTTAGATTTAAATTTTAGTTTAGTTTAATTTATTTTTTTAGATTTAGATTATTTTATTTAGATTTAGCTTAGATTTAGATTTTAGTTTAGATTTTTAGTTTAGTTTAGTTTAGGTTTAGATTAGTTTAGTTTAGTTTATTTTTAGGTTAGTTTAGTTTAGCTTATTTTAATTTAGTATAGTTTAGTTTAGTTTATTTAGATTAATTTAGATTTAGTTTAGTTTAGTTTAGTTTAAGTTTAGATTTAGATTTTAGTTTAGTTTAGATTTAGATTTAGTTTAGATTTTAGTTTATTTTATTTATTTTATTTAGGTTTAAATGTTTTAGATTTTAGTTTATTTTAGTTTAGATTTTTAGATTTTAGATTTAGATTTAGTTTAGTTTTTTAGATTTAGTTTAGTTATTTTTTAGTTTAGTTTGTGGTTTAGGTTTGTGGGTTTAGTATTTTTTATTAAATCAAGCAAACCGATTTATTTAGTTTATTTTTTAGTTTTAAATTACTTTCTTTTTTTTTTATTATGTATTTTATTCTTATTTCATGTTTAATTTAAATTTAATTTATGTTTTTATTCTTATTTATTTTATCTTTTTAGTTTTAGTGATTATTTATCATATTTTAGTATTTATTAACTTACTCATTTTCTTTTTTTAGGTGGTTAGTTAGGTTTTTAGTTTATTTGTGTATTATTATTTTTATTTTATTTACTTCAGTTTAGGTTTTATGTTGGTTTCAGAGCTCAGTATAGTTAGTTTAAGATAGGGTTTTGGCTCAGTGGCTCAGTAGTGTTTAAGGGCTCAGGGCTCAGATTTAGGTTTCTCAGGGCTCAGTGTATTTCTTATTTATTCAGCCTATTTAGTTTGGTTTTTTTTATAGGTCAGTTTATTAGTCATGGCTAGTGGGTTTATTAGTGGCCTAGGGTTTGTTTTAGTTAGGTAGTTTAATGATTTTGGTGATTTAGGGTTGGGTAGATCAGTATGTTTTTAGGGTAGATTGATTTAGATTTGGTTTAGGGTCTTTTTTTCAATTAAGTAACCATATGGTTTATTTATTTTATTTTATTTATTTTAGTTTTTTTTATTTTATTTAGTTTATTTTTTTTATTTTTATTTAGTTTAGTTTATTTATATTACTGAGGTTTTTTATTTTAGTTATTTTTTTTTAGGTTTATTTATTTTTAGGAGTTTATTTTTATTTTATTTTTAGGTTTAGATTAGGTTTTTATTTTTTGTAGTTTAGGTTTTATGTTATTATTTTATTTTTTTGTAGTTTTATTTTTTAGTTTAGGTTTAGGTTTATTTACTTTATTTTATTTTAAGGTTTAGTTTAAGTTAAGGTTTAGTTTATTTTTAGGTTCCATTTTATTTATTTTAGTTTATTTTATTTTTAGTTTATTTATTTTATTTATTATTTTATTTAGTTTTTTTAGGTTTAGATTTTTTTTTAGTTTGTTTTTGATTTTATTTTTTATTTATTTTTATCTTTTAGTTTATATTTTAGTTTAGGTTTTATTTATTTTATTTTATTTATTTATTTTATTTTTTATTTAGTTTTTTATTGTTTCATTCCAGTTTATTTTATTTTAGTTTAGTTTAGTTTTTATTTTATTTTAGTTTATTTTATTATTTTATTTTATTATTTTTTAGTTTTAGTTTAGTTTATTTATTTTATTTATATTTTTTTATTTTATTTATTTATTTTTAATTTAGTTTTATTTAGTTTTAGTTTGTTTTAGGTTTTATTTAGTTTAGTTTAGTTTTAGTTTTTTATGATTAGCTCAGTTTGGATTTAGTTATTAGCTCAGGTTATTTTGGGTTTCCTGTTTTTTCAGTTTTGTTTAGTTTAGTTTAGTTTTTTCTTTAGTTTAATTAGTTTAGTTAGTTTGGTTTTAGTCCATAATTTAAACTTAGTTTAGTTTATTTAGGATCAGTTTTTAGTTTCAGGCTCAGCCTGTGCACAATTTTATTGAGTTTTATCATAGTTTTTAGTTTAGATTCAGGGTAGTTTAGTTTTAAGATTTAGTTTAGATTTAGTTTCAGATAGTTTGGTAGTTAGTCAGTAGTTATCAGTTTTTAGCCTAGTTTATTGGGTTTAGTTAGGGTCAGGTTTAGCATTTTTTTTGTTAAACTAAAACCCGATTTTAGGTTTAGTGTTTTAGGTTTTATTTAGTTTTTTTATTTTACTCTTAGGTTTATTAAAGTTTATTTTATTTATTTTTTGCCTAATTTAATTTTAAGTTTTTTATTCTTAGTTTATTTTTTTATTTTATTTTAGTAATTTATTATATTTTAGTTTTTTTTTAATTTCCTTTATTTTATCTTTTGGTTTTTTAGGTTTTTTAGTTTAGGTTTTTAGTTTATTTTAAGTTTATTTTATTTATCTTTAGGCCTTTCTAGTTAGTTAGTTTATGTTTTAGGCCTAGGCCCAGGGCCCAGGGTGTAGGATAGGGTTTAGACAGGGTAGGGCCCAGTGGTCAGTGGCTCAGTCAGCCTGGGTTTAGTTTGGCTCACCTCAGTGCCTGTGGCTCAGTGGCCTCAGGGCTCAGGGTTACAGGGCCCAGATCAGGGCTCAGGGTCAATTTGTGGCCAGGGCTCATGGCTCAGGGCCTAGGGTTTAGAGATAGGGTTTGGGGCTATAGAGATCTTTGGTTTAGGATTTAGTGTCATTTGTTTTAGCTCAGTGGATCAGAGTTGTTAGTGATTTAGATTTTATTTAAATTAAGCAAACCATTATGTAGGTTTGTTTAGTTTATTTTATTTTATTATTTTATTTATTTAGGTTTATTTTATTTTATTTAGTAGTTTATTTTATATTTTTTTTATTTTATTTAATTTTAGGTTTATTTAGGTTTATTTAGTTGAGTTTTATTTTTATTTTATTTTTTTTTAGGTTTAGGATTTATTTTTTTATTTCATTTTTAGTTTAGGTTTTAGATTTTATTTTATTTTTGTTTTTATTTTTAGTTAGTTTTTTATTTTAGTTTATTTTATTTTATTTAGGGTTTAGGTTTAGTTTAATTAGTTTTAGGTTTCATTTTATTTATTTTATTTTATTTTATTTTTAGGTTTATTTATTTTCATTTATATTATTTTATTTGTTTTTTAGATTTTTTTTAGTTTAGGGTTTTGATTTTATTTTTTATTTATTTTTAGGTTTTCTATTTAGGTTTATATTTTAGGTTTAGGTTTTTATTTTATTTTATTTTAGGTTTATTTTATTTTTATTTTACGTTTAGTTTATTTTATTTTCATTATTTATTTATTTTTTTTTTTAGTTTATTTTTCTTTATTTTTTATTTTAGTTTATTTATTTTATTTTATCTTTATTTTTTAGTTTATTTTAGTTTTATTTTATTTTATTTTATTATTTTATTTAATAGATTTTATTATTTTATTTTAGTTATTTTAGGTTTGTATTTTATTAGGCTCAGTTTAGGGATCATTAGGTGGAGGGTCAGTAGCCCAGTGGCCCAGTTTTAGGTTGTGGTTTGTGGCCCAGTTCATGTGGCTCAGGTCACCAGGATCTCATTCATAATCAGTCATTCAGTTATTTTTGGCCCATTTTAGGGTTTTTTTTGGCCCAGTTTTTAGTTTGGCCTGGGCCTGGGTTTAGATGGCTCAGGTTGGCCCAGTGGAGTCATCAGTGGCCCATTTTAGGTGGGGTCTGGCCTGGCCCAGGCTCAGTTTCAGGGCCTAGCCCAGAGCCCATTCAGTCATTTGTGGCTCATCAGGCCCAGGGGCCTTTAGCCTGGGCTCAGTGGCTCAGGGCTTAGTGGCTCAGCCAGCCCAGGGCCCAGTCAGATCCAGGGCCCAGGGCCTAAGGCCCAGGGCTGGGTAGTGGGCCAGGGCCCAGGCCTGTAGGCCCAGTAATAGTAAAGCCCAGTGTTTTAATCAAAGAGTCAGTCAGTGGGTCATATAACCCAGTGTCAAGGGTCTTTAAGTTGGCCTTTTGGCCTGGGCTCAGCCCAGATCAGGGTTAGTCATTAGTGGCCTCAAGTGGCTCAGCTCAGGTCATTTAGGGCTCAGTATTAGTGTTTAGTGGGCCCAGCCCAGGCCTGCAGCTCAGGTTGGCCCAGGCCTAGGTCATTAGGCTCAGGCTCAGCCTCTGAGGGCTCAGGCCCAAGGCTGTGTATTCAGGGCTCAGTGGCCCAGGGCTCAGTGGCCCAGGCCCAGGATCAGGGCCAGGCCAGGAGTGGCTCAGTGGCCTGTGGCCTAGGGCCTGGGCCTTTAGCTCAGGTCAGGGCCTGTGGGCTCAGTTTAGACTAGGGCCCAGTTTTTTAGAAAACCAAGCAAACCCAGCTCAGTCCATTGGTTGGTTATTTAGCTATTATCTTTATCTTAGGTTTATTTTATTTATTTTATTTATTTTATTTAAGTTTATCTAGGTTTATCTTATTTATTTTATTATTATTTATTATATTTTATCTTTTATCTTTGATTTAGGTTTAGGTTTAGTTTAGGTTTATTTCATTTATCATATTTTATTTAGGTTTATTTATTTATTTAGCTCATTTTAGGTTTATTTAATTAGCTCAGTTTTGTGTTTTTTGGTTCAGGTTCTTATCTTTAGGGCCTTTAGGGTTTATGGTCAGGCTCAGGGCAGGGTGGCTCAGCATCAGTGGCCCAGGTTTAGAGGGTTTAGGGCCCAGGATCAGAGCAGGTGTTGGCTTTAAGTCAGGATTTAGCATTTAGTGATCAGGTTTAGGATTTTTTTAGATTAAGCAAAGAGGTTTAGATTTATAGATTTTATATTTTCATTTTATTTAGGTTTATTTTTATTTTTATTTATTTAGTTTATTTATTTTTTATCATTTAGTTTAGTTTATTTATTTCTTTTTTAGCTTAGTTTAGGTTTTTTTTAATTTTTTTAGGTTTAGGTTTTATTTATTTTTAGGTAGATTTAGGTTTTATTTTATTTTTAGGTTTATTTTATTTTATTTATATTTTTAGGTTTAGATCATTTAGGTTTATTTTAGTTTATTTTATTTTCATTAGTTTAGATTGGGTTTAGTTTATTTTAGGTTTATTTTTAGTTTATTTTATTTTATTTAGTTTAGCATTTAGGTTTAGTTTATTTTAGATTTAGGTTTAGGTTTTATTTATTTTAGTTTAGGTTTAGGTTTATTTTATTTTGTTTATTTTAAGTTTAGGTTTTTTTTTTTAAAGTTTAGGGTTTAGGTTTTATTTCTTATTTATTTTTAGGTTTTTTTTAGGTTTAGATTTTTTATTTAGTTTTATTTTATTTTATTTCTTTTTTTTATTTTTAGTTTTATTTTATTTAGATTTTATTTTAGGTTTATTTTATTTTTATTTCTTTAGGTTTTTATTTATTATATTACTTAGTTTTTATTTTATTTTATTTTATTTTTTTATTTTAGGTTTAGGTTTGGGTTGTGTTTAAGTTTATGTTTTAGTTTAGGTTTTATTTTAATTTATTTTATTTAATTTAGGTTTAGGTTTTATTTATTTTATTTTATAGGTTTTATTTAGTTTAGGTTTAGGTTTTTAAGTTTTTAGGATTTAGGGATTAAGGTTTGGGGTTTAGGGTTTAGGATTTATGGTTGGTTTTTTTAAAGGAAATTAGGGATATTTTATTGCCATAAAGAAAAGGTACAAAGTCCTTAAAGGGTGTAAATCTCTATGCTAATGCTCAAAGAGCTAAAATATGTCCTAAAGAGATAAACCTCCTAACTGCTGCAATAAATAAGAAAAAAAAGCAAAAGAAAATATCCAAATATATAACAAATGGAAAGCCATGTAAGCAGCAACCAACTTCATCCGGTTCTTTTGATGCCAGCAAGATCCACCTAAAAGAGTCTTCTAGCTTGTAAAAGAAATCTGCAACATACATTTGGAAGAATGAGTACAATTAATCAAGGATAAAGAGTAAGAGTGATAAAAGGGTAAAGTAAAGAAAAAGCTCTTAGCCATAATCATCTCAACGAGCAACATTATATGTAAGCATCCAAACTTCGTGAGAAGGGTTACAATTACATATAGCATCAAAAAGAAGAAAGGGTGGGAAACATTAAGGCCATCATTGCCAGAATACCTTGTTTCACACATTATCCAAAGACGGTCCTCCACTATGCCTACAAAATCCTCAAAATAGTAAATATAGTAGCCAAGCACCAAGCCACCAGAATAATCAAGCTTAATAAGACAACTAGGCAAGCAACCGTAAGGATGGTAGCAAAATAGTATGAACACCACCAAAGCCTCCACCAAAAAGGAATAACCAATTCAAGAGGAGCAAGCATCATGACATGGGTGACAACACTAAAAAGAGACAACACAAGAGCAAAAGGAAAACCATAAGTCCTCAAATCCTTCATCCACCAAATAGAAAAACCTAGCCTAATAGTAAAAGGGGTGGGAGCAAGGCTACCATTCAAGCAGGAAAAGGGTGTTCTACTGTAGTCAAGAGAGGTGAGACCGAGTAGGGAAAACCAGAAGAAAACAATCATAGAAAGACAACCAGGTTCTAGGGCCACCAAAGGAGCGAAAAATTGCCAGCCACTCTCCTCCAACCAGCCAAAACAACCAATCCAACCAGCCATCCAACAAATCCTCCTAGCCAACCACCTTAGCGTGAGAAGATCCAAGTCATCAAAATAAAATACATCAATATTAAGTCCAACAATAGTCATCAAGCCAGAAACATCCAAAATAGACCAGGAAGGGGTAGAGAAAGACAACAGCCACCAAACCCAATCAAGGCAAAGAAAAAATAAATCCATAAATGTAGAAAAACTAGCTAGTGACAGAAAGATATAGAGCCCAATTAGACAATAACAAGCCAAAAAACAAAAATAGTATCAAGAAAGGTACCTAACCCAGCCACCAGCAGCCAAGGCCCAATAATAGCCATATAGTAGCTGTCAAACCACCATTTAAGAATAATACCCAACCCCGAAGCCACAATAGTACAAGAGGAGGTCTAACACATAACCAAAAGAATCCAAATAAATAAATAAAACCAACCACCAACCCCTAGTCAACAAAATAGAGCAAATAATAGTTTTCCATACCTCCACCATGCTAAAATCAGGCCAGAGATAAATCACCTAGAACAACCATCCTGCCAACCCAACCAGCAAAAATTGTCAGCCAACCAAGTTAGCCAACCAAGCCACATAATCAACCATTACTAGATATAGTAGTAGGTAGGAAAAAAATAGGCAAAACCATAGTAAAGTAATTCTACCAAAGTGCAACTAAGAAGGAAATAGGAAACATCCAAGGGATAAAGTTAGTAAAATCCTAGCTAAACAATTAGAAACCACCAAGTTGAAAAAACCAAAACACCCCAGGTTGCACTAACACAAATCATCAGGGAGCAACAACCAGGCTAGAATAAAAATAAGAGTTTAAAATCAAAACCCCAAAGAGGTAAAATTAGAAGTTCACCACAACCCAAATTTAACAGGCCAAAACAAAAAAAACAAAAGATCATCAAAAATAATGATAAAACTAATCTAAGAATTTATAACTGAGATAAGGCAATCCAAGATATCCTAGATTTTCTAAAGCTCTTAATTTAGGCAAAGTTTGGTTGTTAAATAAAGTTAACTCAAGTTGGCACCAAAATTAGCTAAATAATAATCACAAGCATTACCTTGATAAAGGATGTGGGAAATTTTAAAATAAACTTGAGAATGCAGAATTTTTGTATGATCAAGAAGATAAAATAATTTAGCATCCCCATTTCTATTAGAATTAAGGAAATCAAGAAGCAAGAGAGCATCAACTTCAATCTAGATGTTGAGGAAACCTCCATTCAAATAAATTTCAATTGCTTTATTAACAGCCATAAGCTCAACAAAGAGAATAAATCATGCTTTGAGAGGGTAGGAAAAAGCACAGATGTTAGTACCTTTATATTCCCTAAGGATACCACCACAACCATATTTATTGGAAGCAACAAAACCATCAGTATTAACTTTAATCACATTATCATTAGGTTTGATCCAATGGATAATTCTAGCACCTTTCTGAGAGTCAAGATTAGGCAGAATGATACCCAATTTTTCAGCCACAAATTTGTAACCTCTAAAATGAATGTTACTAATAAGATTGGCATTAAAAAAAGCATGAATTTTTTTCTTTAGTTCTAGCTAGGATCTTTTTATGTTTCATAGGAATACCATGATATTTAGCATCATTTCTATCCATCCAGATGAACCAGATAAAGATAATAGCAATTAAAACTTTTATATAACTTTCAGGTTTTTGAAATAGGCTTCAAGAAGTTGATATAAAGAAAAGCAACCAAGAAAATAGTTGGAATTAAATAAATCATCATACCAAAACCATAATTTTGAGGCAATATCACCATTTACAAAGACATGATTTACATTTTCAATATGAAAGAAACAATATCACTTTGAAGGTAAATAAAACCCTTTAGTCCAGAGCAAAGAGTCCAAAGGAATATAGTTATTCAAAATCCTCCAAGCTAAAATTGAATAAGAAATGGGAATGATATTGTTCCAAATTTTAATAAAAACATTACAAGTGTGTTGTTTATCTCTAATAAAGTTCTTAACCTCTTTAAGAACAAAATCACCATTATGAGAAAGTTTAAAAGAATTTGATCAGTTTGCTAGAAATAATGGGAATATTTCTAAAGTTGTCAAAAGAGAAATAAGATATAGTTCTCAAGTTTATTTTAATTCATTGAGCCAAAAAGAATTAACTTTGATAGTAGTAGTATAGTGGGTACATAATTGGGTGTCAATCGAACCATTGCCAATCAAATTGTCTTGCCAAAAGATGGAAGAAGCTGACTAGATACCCCAAGATATTAATGATCCAGCAACCCATTTAATGTAACAAAGCCTTTTCCAAACCGGAGAGTCACCAACTTTATAAGCATAGTTAAGAGGGTGTTTTCCTTGACAATATTGTTTCATCATAAAATTAGCCCAAAGGCTATCATTCTTTTGAAAATTCCACCATAGTTTATGAGAGAAAGCAATGATAGCTTCACGAATAGGTTTGAAACCAAGAGCACCATCACCAAAAGGACCATAACATTTATGCCAAGATGTCCAATGCATTCTTTTGATAGAATTATTAGAGCCCCAAAAAAATTTGTTAAGCAAATGCTCAATTCTAATAAGAGTAGCATTAGTGGGAATAATAGTTTGAATCAAATAAAGAGGCATAGAGTTGAAAGTGCTTTTAAGGATAGTGAGCCTACCACCAAAGGATAGTAAATGGAATTCCCAAACAAATATTTTATTTGTAAGTTTTCAAATTCACTCATCAAAAAGGTGGGAACATTTCAGGCCTTTAAAGAGAAGAGCATCCAAGTACTTAAGAGGTAAGTGTTGATGTTCAAAATTTGTGATATGAAGGATTTGATTGATTTTATTATTGGAAATACTTGAGGATGTGATAGATAGCTTTTGTTATCAATGAAAGAAAGGCCACTTTCTCTACCAAATTTATTTAAAGAATTCTTAAGATGCTTGATGTGATGAGCATTGCAAAAAATAATGAAATCATCGGCAAAACTTAGATGGGAAATAGGAGACCACCAATAGTTCTATAATACATACTAGATTTTTTTAAGAATAAATCATTGATGCTCCTAGATAAGTACTCAAGAATAATAAATAAAGCTATAGATAAGGGATCCCTTGTCTTAAGCCATGGGAAGAGGAAAGAAACCCAAGGCTTTCCTTTAAGAAAATTGAAAACCGTGCATTATTAATACAATTTTCAATAAGAAGAATTAAGTTTCTAGAAAACCCAAATAAATTTATAATATGAAAAAGAAAATCCCAAGAGATGTTATTAAAGGCTTTGGTAATATCTATTTTGAAAAGAATGTTGCCCCCTCTAGTCTTGGCATCAAGATCATGAATTAATTCTTGGGCATGTAAAATATTATCAGAAATAGATCTACCTCTAATAAAACTAGTTTGTTTTAGAGAGATAATTCTATTGTGTAAAGGACTAAGTCTATTTGTAAGGATTTTGGAAATCATTTTATTGAAAAAGGTGCAAAGATTAATAGGTCTAAAATCACTCCAAAAGTTTGGGTTATCCTTTTTAGGTATGAGAATAATAGAAGTACTAGAAAAATATCTGGGAAAAGGATTAGCATTAAAAAATCAATCATAGCCTCAATCAAATCATTTTTAATGATAAACCATCATTTCTGAAAAATTTGAGTAGTGAAACCCGTCGGACTAGCAACAGAATCAAAATTCATGCTATTAAGAAATTTAAATTTTTCATCTTCATTAGGCACGATGGTAAACAAATCATTATCATCAGTATTAATAATAGAAGGAATCAAGAATGATTTGGAAATTGCTTCATAAGGCAATTATTAAGCATATTTCTAAAGTAATCAATCACAATCCTTAATATCATTTTTTCCATAATCCAATCACCATTTTCATTTTAAATTTTTAGAATATTATTCAAGGATCCCTTTTTATCAACTGAAGAATGGAAATACCAAGTATTCCTGTGACCATCCGTAATATATTTAATAACAACTTTTTGGTACCAATAAGTTTGTTCCATATTTTAGAAATTGACTAAGTTTATCTTTAGCCTCGGTCAAACTCTATAAGCTTAGAGGATCGACATAATAGAGATTTCAAGATCACAAACCAACATGTCCATGTCTTTAATATTAGCAAAAAGGTTTTTAAAATAATGCTTGTTCCACCAACCCAAATTTTGTTTATGTCTTTTAAGTTTAAACCAAAGTCTATTCATCCCCCTAAATGAATTATCAGGATGTAAAGGGGCCTTACAATTTCTAGCGACAACATCAATGAAATCAATATGATGAATCCACATGTTCTGGAATCTAAAAGGAGAGGAGTTATTAAGTCTATTAGAATTATCTTTAATAGAAACCAGAAGAGGAGCATGATCAGACAAGGTTTTTCTTAAATGATCAATAGAAGTAATAGGCCATTGAGTAATCTAATGAGTATTAAAAAGAATTATGTCCAACCTTTGCCAAATTCTAGAGTTTTTCTAAGTGAAATTAGAACTCTTAAAGCCAATATCAACCAAATTGCAATCAAGGATCATATTGAAAAATTCTTCCATAGAATTAATATTGGGAGAGCAACCACCACTCCATTTAAAAGAAAAAGACTAGAATTAAAATCACCACACAAACCAAAGGTTACTTGGCCAGGGGTAGCAAAATTCCTCAAATTGTCCCAGGAGATTTTGGTATATCTATAATAGGATGCTTAAACAAAGAGCCCAAAACACAATAGTCACCATAAAAAAATTGTGGATTAATAACTTATTGAAAATCATCAATAATAGAAACATCAACGAAATTATTCCAAAAACACCAGATCATATTACTAACATTAGAGTAAAATTTATTGAAGCCGATCATTCTAGCAACATGGTTAATTTTTTTAAAATGAATAAGAGGTTCCAAAATAATCAGTAAAGAAATATTATAAATGCGATAAAGATTTCTAATGTGATTGTGAATAGAGAGGGTACCAATCCCTCTAACATTCAAACAAGAAGATTAATCATAAAAGAAAGGGGGGGGGGTGAGCAAGGGTTAATTAAAAGAGTGGGAGGCCCTTTTTCTAGTGTTTTGGACAATTTGGGAGGGTAATTTTTAACACTTTTTTTATTTTTAGCATGATAAGTTTGAAAACCATTTTGTTTTCCTCTAGAATCATCATCCGATTAAGATTTAGTAACATTGGTCACCAATGTAGGAGACTTCTCCAAGTGTTTAGGAGGAAATTCACCCTCATCCAAATCTAGATTAAGTTGGAAAGTAGGATTAACATGAATATCAAGATTTGAAATGAGAGACGGTGATGATTTAGAACCATTTAAAGCACAAATAGTTAAATCTAGATTAGAAATATTTTCAACATGCTCGACATCATTTAAATCCTCGAAAATGTCATTTTCATCGATCAAAGCATAGATGGGGATAGAATCAGAGGAAATAGAATCATCATCCAATAATTTTGAAAATTTGTTATTCTCTACATTAGAAATGTTCAACTTTAAAGAAGAGATAAAAGGTAATTCATCCTTCCCATTCCAAAAATCAGCCGAAGCCATATCAATAGTTAGAGCCAAAAATTGGTTCAATAGGAATAACTTTGATGTTCAATGAATCAACCTCAATTGCATCCTTTAAACCATTCTTAGGATCTGAGGCTATTTTTTGAACATATATATGGATCGGCGTATGACTAGGAGCAAGATTTTTTTGGGAGGATTTCACTTTTTTAAATGGGGATGGAGAATAAAACATTTTGAATGATTGTGCCCATGAATTTTACAATGAAAACAAAAAAACTAGAAGATTCTCCAATTCAACCCTTTGCTCATACCCATATTTTTAGAGCCAATCCAGTCTTTCTTAGGATATTTTTTAATTGTGTATATTTCCACTAGGATCCATGCCATAGAGGAGCGAGATTGCTCAGCGGTAGCTTGATTGAGTTATAAAGGCTGACAAAAAAGAGCCCCAACAACAAAAAGCACATGATGAGTAACAAATGGATGCGCATGTTAGGAAGAGATAATCACACAAAGACAATAGGAGATTACTCCTTAATTTCAAAAAGGGGTGACTACTTCAATAAGCGCATTTGACAATTAAAGATGAAGTAAGAATGATGTGCAAAAATACATGAATAATCCAGATCGTTAGAATGTTGTATCAGAATATTTTGAGGGTTAATAAGACCAATCAAAAAGGCACCCGTTAGCTTAAGATTATGAAAAAAAAGGTGTGGATTATGAAAATACGGATGATGTAAAGCAAATTTTCTGACAAGAGAGAATTCAAAAGGTTTTGCCAATAATTCAACGTCCACATCAAAGCTCATAATAGTTGGCAAACCACAAAATGAGGTTGAAATGAGATTAACCAATTCAATAGAGTGAGAAGCCTTACCAAAGAGCACTTCCTTAAATGATTTAGTAGAAGATGATGCAATAGGGCTGGCGATCTACAAAGTGTCAGATGCCTAAGTCAAAGCATCCAAAATTTAAGGTGGAGCCAAAATCAAACTCACCATAGCCATCATAAAGGATGAAGCATCACCTGTCGAAATGTCAATCAAGGCAGAATTTTGTAGAAGTGAAGAAAAATGTAGAGATCCACGGTCAGGATCACACCTAGTGGAATTACTAGAGTGAAAATCTTTAGGGTGGGGTGGGAGGAGGTTTAGGTTTTTTGGGTTTAGGTTCAAGTTTAGGTTTAGGATTAGGTTTAACTATAACTTTAGGTTTAGGTTTGGGTTTAGGCTTTAGAATTTTATTGTTTAGGGTTTAGGAGTTTAGGGGTTTAGATGTTTAGGTTTAGGGTTTTGTTTTTTTTAGTGTTTGAGTTTAGGGTTTTAGGTTTTTTAGGTTTAGGGTTTTAGGGTTTGGTTTAGTTTTAGGGTTTAGGGTTCAGGGTTTAGGGTTTAGAGTTTTAGGGTTTAGAGTTTAGGGTTTAGGGTTTAATGTTAGAATTTTTTATTTTTTATTTTTTAAAATTAAGTATGTAAGTTTTGGTTTATTTAGTTTATTTAGTTTATTTTTTATGTATTTTTGTTTTATTTATTTTATTTTAAGTTTATTTTTTATTTTTATTTAGTTTAGTTTATTTATTTTAGGTTTATTTATTTTAGTTTAGGTTTTATATTTTAGTTTATTTTTTAGGTTTAGGATTAGTTTTATTTTTTAGTTTAGTTTTATTCTTATTTAATTCTTTAGGTTTCAATTTTATTTTTTATTTTTAAGTTTAGGTTTAGGTTTTTATTTTATTTTCTTAAGTTTAGGTTTTAGGCTTTAGGTTTAGAGTTTATTTTATTTTAAGTTTAATTTTAGGTTTTTATTTTGGTTTAGGTTTAAGTTTAGTTTAGGTTTGGGTTTAGGGTTTTAGGGTTTTAGGGTTTAGGGTTTAGGGTTTAGTGGTTTAGGGGTGTAGGGATTTAGATATTGAGGGTTTATGGTTTAGGGTTGTAGGTTTTTAGGTTTAGGGTTATGAGTTTAGGGTTTTAGTTTTGGTTTTGGGTTTAGGTTTAGGTTTTAGTTTAGGGTTTAGTTTAGGGTTTGGGTTTTAGAGTTTAGAGAGGTTTAGGGTTTAGGGTTGTAGGTTTAGGTTTAGTTTAGGGTTTAAATTAGTTTAGGGTTATAGTTGTTTTTTAAAATTAAGTAAACTGGTAGGTTTAGGTTTATTTAGTTTATTTATTTATGTATTTTGTTTTATTTTATTTTTCATTTTGATTTAAGTTTATTTTTATTATTTTATTTAGTTTGGTTTATTTATTTTAGGTTTATTTATTTTACTATAGGTTTTATATTTTAGTTTATTTTTAGGTTTAGGTTTGTTTTTTAGTTTAGTTTTTTTAATTAATATTTTAGGTTTCAATTTTAATTTTATTTTCAGGTTTAGGTTTAGCTTTTTATTTTATTCTCTTAGGTTCAAGATTTAGGTATTTATTTTAGGTTTATTTTTAGCTTTTATTTTTTAATTTTGGTTTTGTTTATTTTTAGTATTTTATTTTTTTATTTTATGTTTATTTTAATTATTTTAGGTTTTAGGGTTTAGGGTTTAGGATTTTGGGATTAGGGTTGTAGATTTTAGGGTTTAGAGTTTTAGGTTTCGAGTTTAGGGTTTAGGGTTTAGGGTTTTAGGGCATTTTTGGTTTAGGGTTGTAGGTTTAGGGTTTAGCGTTTAGAGTTTTATTTATTTATTTTTTTATTATTATTTTTATAAATTAAATAAACCAGTAGATTTAGGTTTATTTAGTTTATTTTTAACTTATTTTATTATTTATTTTATTTTATTTATTTTAATTTTATTTAGTTTATTTATTTAGTTTATGTTTATTTATTTTAGTTTATATTTTAGGTTTAGGTTTAGGTTTATGGTTTTAGTTTAGATTTATTTTATTTTATTTTTTAGTTTTAGGTTTTAATTCTCATTTTAAGTTTAGGTTTAGGTTTTATTTTATTTTTGGTTTAGGTTTAGGTTTTATTTTAGGTTCATTTTTGTATAACTTTTGTTTACATTTATTTTATTTTATTTATTTATTTTATTTTGGTTTAGATTTAGGTTTAGCTTATTTTAGGTTTTAGGTTTAGGTTTTATTTTAGTTTAGTTTATCTTAGTTTAGGTTTATTTTATTTTAATTTTAGGTTTAGGTTTTTTTTTAGTTTAGGGTTTAGGTTTTTATTTATTTATTTTTAGGTTTATTTTTTTAGGTTTAGGGTCTTTTTTTATTTTATTTTAGGTTATTTTTATTTTTATTTTAGTTTTTGTTTTTATTTTGTTTAGCTTTTCTATTTTTTAATTTAGTTTTGGTTTTATTTGTTTTATTTTATTTTATTTCCTTTTTAGGTTTAGGTTTAGGTTTAGATTTTAGTTTATGTTTTTCATTTATTTTATTTTTCTCATTTTAGATTGGTTTAGGTTTTATTTATTATTTTATTTTAGGTTTTTAGTTTATGTTTTGTTTTAGCTTTTTTAAGGTTTAGGGTTTTATTGATTTAGGTTTTAGGTTTTTTATTTTATTTTAGGTTTAATTTTTGGTTAGGTTTAAATATATTTTTAGTTTATTTTATTTTATTTAGTTTAGTTTAGTTTATCTTAGTTTAGGTTTATTTATTTTGATTTTAGTGTTAGATTTTTTTGGTATAGGGTTTAGGTTTTATTTTTTTTATTTTTAGGTTTATTTTTTTAGGTTTAGGGTTTTATTTTATTTTTAGGTTATTTTTATTTTTATTTTAGTTTTAGTTTTTAATTTATTTAGCTTTTCTATTTTTTTAAATTTAGTTTAGGTTTTTATTTATTTTATTTTCTTTTTTAGGTTTAGGTTTAGGTTTTACTTTATGTTTTTAATTTGTTTTATTTTTTTCATTTTATTTTGGTTTAGGTTTTTTATTTATTTTAGGTTTAATTAATTATATGTTTAAGCTTTTTTATTTTAGGTTTAGGTTTAAGGTTTAGGTTTATTTTAGGTTTTAATTTTTTAGGTTAGGTTTAAGTATATTTTTAGTTTATTTTATTTTTTAGTTTAGGTTTAGTTTATTTTGGGTTTAGGTTTCGGTTTTATCTATTTTAGTTTAATTTTAAGTTTAATTTATTTTATCTATTTTATTTTGTTTAAATATTTTTATGTTTTGTTTTTATGTTTACTTTTTAGGTTTAGGTTTATTTTATTTTTATGTTATGTTTAGTTTTTATTTTATTTATGTTTTTTATTATTCAATTTATTTTATTTTTTAATTTTTGTTTAGGTTTTCATTTATTTTATTTTTGTTTTTTTAAAATTTTTTATTTTTAGGTTTAGGTTTAAGTGTAGTTTTAGTTTAGGTTTTTATTTTATTTTATTTTTTTATATTTTATTTAGGTTTAGGTTTTTTTATTTATTTTATTTTTAGGTTTTTAGGGTTTACGATTTATGGTTTAGGGTTTTCGGTTTTGGGTTTAGGGTTTAGGGTTTTTTTAGTGGTTTTAGGATTTAGATATTGAGGTTTATAGTTTAGTTTTTAGGTTTAGGGTTATACTTTGAGTTTAGGTTTGGGTTTTGGATTTTAGGTTTTAGGTTTTAAGTTTAGTTTAGTTTAAGGTTTGGGGTTTAGTTTAGGGTTTAGGGTTTAGTTTAGTTTTAGACTTATTAGGGTTTAGGGGTAGGTTTAGGGTTTAAGTTTAGGGTTTAGGGTTAGTTTAGTTATAGTTGTTTTTTAAATTTTAGGTTTATTTAGTTTATTTATTTATGTATTTTGTTTTATTTTATTTTCATTTTTATTTAAGTTTATTTTATTATTTTATTTAGTTTGGTTTATTTATTTTAGGTTTATTTATTTTAATATAGATTTTATTTTAGTTTATTTTTTAGGTTTAGGTTTAGGTTTTTTTTTAGTTTAGTTTTTTTAATTAATAGGTTTCAATTTTAATTTTATTTTCAGGTTTAGGTTTAGCTTTTTATTTTATTCTCTTAGGTTCAAGATTTAGGTATTTATTTTAGGTTTATTTTTAGCTTTTATTTTTTAATTTTGGTTTTGTTTATTTTTAGTATTTTATTTTTTTATTTTATGTTTATTTTAATTATTTTAGGTTTTAGGGTTTAGGGTTTAGGATTTTGGGATTAGGGTTGTAGATTTTAGGGTTTAGAGTTTTAGGTTTTGAGTTTAGGGTTTAGGGTTTAGGGTTTTAGGGTTTAGCATTTTTGGTTTAGGGTTGTAGGTTTAGGGTTTAGTTTAGTTTATTTTTATTTTATTTTATTTTTTTATTTTTTTTAAATTAAGTAAAGTAGATTTAGGTTTATTTAGTTCTTATTTAACTTATTTTATTTTTTTATTTAGATTTATTTTAATTTTTTTATTTAGTTTTATTTATTTAGTTTATTTATTTATTTTAGTTTATATTTTAGGTTTAGGTTTAGGTTTATGGTTTTGTTTAGATTTATTTTATTTTTTTAGTTTTGGTTTTAATTCTCATTTTAAGTTTAGGTTTAGGTTTTATTTTATTTTTTTTTTTAGGTTTTAGGTTTTTTTTAGGTTCATTTATATTTTTTTTCGTTTAGGTTTAGGTTTATTTTTAGTTTATTTTATTTTATTTAGTGTTGGTTTAGATTTAGGTTTAGCTTATTTTAGGTTTAGGTTTAGGTTTTATTAATTTTAGTTTAGTTTATCTTAGTTTAGGTTTATTTTATTTTAATTTTAGGTTTAGGTTTTTTTTTAGTTTAGGGTTTTGTTTTTATTTATTTTAGGTTTATTTTTTGGTTTAGGGTCTTATTTTATTTTAGGTTATTTTTATTTTTTTTTAGTTTTGTTTTTATTTTTTAACTTTTCTATTTTTTAATTTAGTTTGTTTTTTTTTATTTTATTTTATTTCCTTTTAGGTTTAGGTTTAGGTTTAGATTTTAGTTTATGTTTTCATTTATTTTATTTTATTTTAGATTGGTTTAGGTTTTTCTTTATTTTATTTTAGGTTTTAATTAGTTTATGTTTAAGTTTTAGCTTTTAGGTTTAGGGTTTGTGATTTAGGTTTAGGTTTTAAGTTTATTTTTTAGGTTTAATTTTTTTGGTTAGGTTTAAGTATATTTTTAGTTTATTTTATTTTATTTAGTTTAGGTTTAGTTTATCTTAGGTTTAGGTTTAGGTTTATTTATTTAGTTTATTTAGTTTAGGTTTATTTATTTTGATTTTAGTATTTTAGATTTTTTGGTAGGGTTTAGGTTTATTTTTTTTTTATAGGTTTATTTTTTTTAGGTTTAGTGTTTTATTTTATTTTTAGGTTATTTTTATTTTTATTTTAGTTTTAGTTTTTATTTTATTTAGCTTTTCTATTTTTTTAATTTAGTTTAGGTTTTTATTTATTTTATTTTCTTTTTTAAGTTTAGGTTTGGTTTTATATTTTAATTTGTTTATTTTTCATTTATTTTGGTTTAGGTTTTATTTATTTTATTTCGGGTTTAATTAGTTTATGTTTAAGCTTTTTATTTTTGGTTTAGGTTTTTTAGGTTTATTTTTTATTTAGGTTTAATTTTTAGGTTAGGTTTAAGTATATTTTAGTTTATTTTATTTTATTTAGTTTAGGTTTAGTTTATTTTGGGTTTAGGTTTGGTTTATCTATTTTAGTTTAATTTTAGTTTAATTTATTTTATCTTTTATTTTGTTTAAATATTTTTTATGTTTGTTTTATATTTACTGTTTAGGTTTTTTATTTTTTATATTATGTTTAGTTTTATTTTATTTATGTTTTATTAGTTATTTTATTTTTTAATTTTTTTAGGTTTATTTATTTTATTTTGTTTTAAAATTTTATTTTAGGTTTAGGTTTAAGTGTAGTTTAGTTTAGGTTTTATTTTATTTTATTTTTATATTTTATTTTAGGTTTTTTTTTATTTATTTTATTTTTTAGGTTTTAGGGTTTATTTATGGTTTAGGGTTTTGGTTTGGGTTTAGGGTTTAGGGTTTAGGGTTTTGGGTTTTGGGTTTTAGGGTTATAGGTTTAGGGGTTTTAGGGTTTAGGGTTTTTTTTTATTATTATTATTATTTTATTTAAAATAAAGTGTAGGTTTAGGTTTATTTAGTTTATTTTTTTATTATTTTAGTTTATTTTATTTTATTTTGATTTGTTTATTTAATTTTTAGTTTAGTTTATTTATTTTAGTTTTTTATTTAGGATTTTTATTTTAATCTTAGGTTAAGGTTTAGGTTTAAGTTCTTTTAGGTTTAGGTTTTATTTTATTTTAGTTTTAGTTTAGGTTTATATTTTATTTTATTTTAGTTTAGGTTTATTTTATTTATTTTAGATTTTAGGGTTTAGATTTAGGGTTTAGGGTTTATTAGGGCTTAGAATTTGGGTTTAGTTTTAGTTTAGGGTTGTAGATTTTAGGGTTTAGGGTTTTGGGTTTAGGGTTTAAGGTTTCGGGTTTAGGGTTTAGGGTTTTAGGGTTTTGTGTTAAGGGTTTAGGGTTTAGGGTTTCGGGTTCTTTTTATTTTATTTTCATTTTTTGATGTTTTTTAAATCAAGTAATTTATTATGTTTAGGTTTGTTTAGTTTATTTTTATTTATTTTATTTTATTTTTTTATATTTTTTAGTTTATTTTTTTTATTTAGTTTTTTTTTATTTATTTTAGGTTTATTTTAGTTTTATTTTGGTTTAGGTTTGGGTTTCTTAGTTTAATTTTTTATTATTTTATTTTATAAGTTTTGGTTTATTTTTTTATTTTAGGTTTAGGTTTAGGTTTTTTTTTTTATTTTTAGATTTAGATTTTAGGTTTTATTTTTGGTTGTTTATGAATTTTTTTAGTTTATTTGGTTTTTATTTTATTTTATTTGTATATATTTAGTTTTTGTTTAGTTTATTTAGGTTTAGGTTTAGGTTTTATTTATTTTAGTTAAGTTTATCTTGTTTAAGTTTATTTTATTTTAATTAGGTTTAGATTTTATTTTTACTTTAGGGTTTAGGTTTATTTTTTTATATTTTAGGTTTTTTTAGGTTTATTTTAAGTTTATTTTTTATATTTTAGTTTTTATTTAGTTTTATTTAATTTTATTTTAATTTTATTTTATTTTAGATTTAGTTTTTTTATTTTTTTAAACAGTTTAGGTTTTTTTATTTATTTTTAGTTTAGTTTTATTTTATTTTCTTTTAGATTATATTTAGCTTTAGTTTAGTTTATCTTTTTTATTTTATTTTATTATTTCATTTTATTTTGGTTTATTTATTTATTTATTTTATTTTTTGGGTTTATTTATTTTTTAGGTGGTTTTAGATTTTTATGGTTTAGGGTTTAGATTTTTGGTTTATTTTTAAGTTTTAATTTTTTTAGTTTAGGTTTAATTTTATTTTTAGTTTATTTTATTTTATTTTATTTAGGTTTAGTTTATTTTAAGTTAAGGTTTAGATTTTATTTATTGTTTAATTTATTTTAGTTTAGGTTTATGTTTATTTATTTTATTTTAAGTTTAGTTTTTTTTAGTTTTATTTGGGTTTTATTTTTTATTTTTAGGTTTATTTTTTGTTTAGGTTTAATTAATTTCTCTTTTACATTTTGTTTTATATTTATGTTTTATTTAGGTTTATTTATTCTAATTTTTATTTTTATTATTTATTATTATTTTTTTTTTTATTTTTTTTTTTTTTGTTTAGGTTTTTTAGTTTGGTTTTATTTTATATATTATTTTTATTTTATTTAGGTTTAGGTTTTTTATTTTTTATTTTAGGATTTTTTTTTTTGATTAGGTTTTAGTTTTATAGGCTTTGTTTTATATTAGGTTATAGTTTTAGTTTAGAGGTTTAGGGTTGTTTAGGGTTTAGTGTTAGGGTTTAGGTGTTTAGTTTATTTTTTAGTTTAGGTTTAGGGTTTTAGGATTTATTTAGTTTAGTTTGGTTTAGTGTTTATGGTTTTTTTTTATTAGTTTAGGTTTAGGGTTTAAGTTTATGTTTTGGGTTTAGTTTATTAGGTGAGTTGAGTTTAGGGTTAGTTTTAGTGTTTATTTAGGGTTTAGTTTGGTTTATTAGGATTTATGGTTTAGGGTTTGAATAGTATTTTTTAAAATTTAAACTATTATATTCTTTATATATTTAGTTTATTTTTTATTTTTAGTTTTATTTTTTATTTTTATTTAGTATATTTTAAGTTTATTTATTTTAGTTTATATTTTATTATAGTTTATTTTTTAGGTTTAGGTTTAGGTTTATGTTTATCTTTTAGTTTAATTTTATTTTTATTTTTTATTTTATTTTTTTATTTTAGGTTTAGGTTTTTTATTTTATATTTTAAATTTAGGTTTAGGTTTTTTTTAGGTTTATTTTTTAGGTTTTATTTTAGGTTTAGGTTTAGGTTTTATTTTTAGTTTTTATTTTATTTTATTTTAGGTATATTTTGTTTTTATCTTACATTTAGTTTTTAGTTTATTTATGTTTTTTATATTTAGGTTTCTTTTATTTTTTTGTTTAGTTTAGGTTTTCATTTATTTTATTTTAGTTTAGTTTTTATTTTTTACTTTATTTTATTTTTAGGTTTAGGTTTCGGTTTAGGTTTATGTTTAAGTTTAGGTTTTGGTTTAGGTTTAGGTTTAGGTTTTAGTTTATGTTTTTATTTTTATTTTATTTTATTTATGTATAGGTTTTTGTTTATTTATTTAATTTTTAGGTTTTATTTAGTTTAAGTTTAGGTTTTCAAGTTTTTTGGGTTTAGGGATGAGGGTTTTGGGTTTTGGGTTTTGTTTTGGTTTAGAGTTTAGCAAATGGAGAATCGACTTAGATTTAAGATATGATATATCTTAGATGTTGATGAGTTTAGTTATTGAATATAAAATTTAAAAGAAAATACAAAACCATAGAAAAGAACATAAAAATAGATATACATTTTTATATTTAAAAATGAATATGATTATTTTAAAAGAAAAAAACAATTAATTTGTTCCTTACTATGTAAACTTGAATGAGAATATCTTATTAAAAGCAAAGAATTTTTGTTTGAAATCACAAGTTCATTATAATGCATCATACACATTCCACTCATATTTATAATTATGTAAGCCATATGCAAAACTAAGGTTATTGTGATAGAAAGGGCATATTTCATTTGATTGTTCATGTAAATTAGCTTATTATGCAGGTACAAAGGTACACTACACATATTCTTTTCAAATTTAGAATGTGGACCCAAACATGTTTGGGTTTCAAGTTACATGTGATTTTCTTGGAATGCCTTCAAAGCAAAATCAAAAGAAGGCATGTGGTACTTGGACGTGGATGTTTGACATATGGGGAGATAAAGATAAATTCATAACTTTAGAATCAAGTGATGGAGGATTTTTTACATAAGGAGATAATGCAATGGGAAAGAACACTGGCATTGGTTCTTTTTAAAAGAATTCTATCACTTTAGATAAATTTTTTCTAGTAGAAGGATTAAAACATAATTTAATTTCTATTAGTCAATTTTGTGATAAAGGTTTGAATGTAGTATTTCATGCATCATATCGTATTATAAAAAATAATGAAAATGTTTTGGTAGTAGGACAAAGACAAAAATATTTATATCATTAATTTAGATAACTTTCATGATGTGAATTTGAATTTACATTATTTTAAAAGCACTCATGATGATATATGGTTATGGCATAGGAGACTATGTTATATTAACATGCACACACTAAATAAAATTACTAAACTCCATTTAGTAGTTGGATTGCCTAAATTAAATTTTCATTCAAACTATGTTTGTCATGCATGTATTCATGATAAGCATTCTAGAAGCTCATTTAAAAGTAAAAAAATTGTTTCTAATTCTAGACCTCTAGAATTGTTGCACATGGATTTATTTGGTCCAATTAACACCACTAGCTTAGGTGGAAAAAATTATGGTTTTGTGATTGTTGATGATTTCTCTAGATATACTTGAGATTTTGTTTGTAACACAGGATGATGTTTTGGTGAGTTTAGAAAGTTTTTAAATATATTCAAAGAGAACAAGGCTTTGATTAATAGGGTTCAAATCAAGGTGGTGAATTTCAAAATTTGAGGATTATTATGATGAACATGAGATTATATTTTTTTTTTGCACCTAGAACTCCCAACAAAATGTAGTAGAGAAAAAAAATAGAGTATTAATTAAATTCTTATGCTTGATGATTATAAATTGTATATTTTTAGAAGCATTAAATCGCATGTTATGTGATGAATTGGATCTATTTTAGACCAAATTTGAAGAAGACACCCTATGAATTATTTTTTGGAAAGAAGCCTAAGATTGAACACTTTCATGTATTTGGATGTAAATTCTTTATTTTAAATAATGGAAAGAGCATTTAGGTAGTTTGATTTCGATGATGGTATTTTCTTAGGATACTCTTTCTAGTAGAGCTATATAGTTTTCAATAAGAGAAAAATGATTGTAGAAGAATCAATACATTATTATTTTTGATGAAAGTTTAATTGATCCCATTAGAAATGAAGTGATTGATGAAGGAATTGATAATTTTAAGAAAATATCTTTAAAGATAATGTGGATGATTCATTTCTAAAGAATGGAAATATAATAAAATCATCCAAAGGAACTAATTATAGAGATCCTTCAAAAGGAGTTATGACTAGAAGACATAGTAGAGGGTTGTAGATCATTTAACATTTTATCAAGGTTAAACCTAAAAATTTAGAAGAAGCATTAAAATATAATTTTTAGATTATTGCAATGGAAGAGGAGTTTAATCAATCTATAAGAAATGATGTTTTGGAATTAGTTCCAAAACCCCAAGATCAGAATGTCATTGGAACAAAATGGGTATTTAGGAATAAGCTAGAAAATTCAGGTTATATTGTTAGAAATAAAGCTAGGTTAGTTTCAAAAGGATACACACAAGTTTAAGGTATATTTTGAAGAATATTTTGCACCTATATAGAAACTAGGTTACTCCTTTTATGCTTAGGGATTTTAAACTTTCAAATGGATTTCAAAGTGCATTTTGAATGGATTTATTGACCAGGGAATTTGTAGAGACATGGATTGAGCCTTGATTGTCTTAATCATGTGTATAAATTAAAGAAACCCTTATATGGTTTAAAGCTCCTCATGCTTGGTATGATAGGTTAAGTAACTTTTGATAGATCATGGATTTAGAAAGGGTAGAGTAGATACCACCTTATTCCATAATAGATGATTTGATTTGATTTACAAGTGTATGTAGATGATATATTATTTGGAAGTACAAAAGAATCTTTGCCATGAGTTCTCATCTTTGATGTCCAAAGAGTTTGAAATGAGTATGATGGGAGAATTAATTTTTTAGGTCTCTTCAAGTGAAGCAACAAGAAAATGGCACATTCATCTATCAAACCAAGTACATGAATTGCTTGAGGTTTGACATGAAAAGTTTTAAATCTAATAAAACATCTACAAAATTATTTAGATGGTTAGATGAAAAAATCAAAAACTTTATAAGAGTGATAGGTTCACTTTTATACCTTACTAGTTGGCTTGATATTATGTTTCTGTTTGTTTGTGTGCTCATTTTTGCCAACAAAGAATCTCATTTAATAGCAAATCAAGCATTTTTTGGTATTTGATAGGCACTACTAAGTTAGGTTTATGGTATCCTAAAAATTCTTTATCATGTGATTTGGTTGCTTATTCTAATTTTAGATGTAAAGTAGACAAAAAGAATATCAGCACATGTCAATTTTAGGATCATCATTTTATCTTGGTCATCCAGAAAAAAATTCTGAGCTTTATCCACTATTGAGGCATAGCTTGGTAGTTGTCTTACTCAGGTCCTTTGGTTAAAAATAATAATTAAAATTTTTGTATTAAACAAGATCACAAGTCTAGTAACAATACTAGTCTATTAGTTTGACCAAAAATCTATCCACTCAGACAAGCATATAGATACTTTATTTTATTAGGGATCATGTTTTGAAAGGTGAAGTTAATATGAATCTCATTAGTATCGATTAACAAATTCTAGATATTTTTACAAAACCATTACTAGAAGAACATTTCTGTACTTTAAGATGCATGCTTGAAATTTCAATATTTAAAATTATATGTACTTTCTCTTACTTTTGATGTTGTCGAGAAGAGTAAAATGTTGGTTAGTATTAAGTATATTTCATGCATACATTTAGAGCAACATTATTCATCTCTTTGTGCATATTTTTTAGAAGAGAAAATTTTTTTCAAAACTATGATGAAAGGTCAATTTGCACCTTCATCAAAATTAATACCAACATTAGTTTTCATAATCAAAAGGGGAGATTGTTGGCTTAATCATCTCATGTTCAATCAATCAATTTTGAAGATAATGCTTGGATGTTCTAATGTATGTTTTAAGTGTTTCAGATATATTAATTGCTAATCACATATCCATTACATCTTACAATATGTTTGAAAAAACTGTAAGAATAGAAGAATGAAAGATAGATCAAAATAGATAATTGAAGCCCAAGACACAATATTTTAGGTTATATGCATTTATAACTATCTTAGAATTTTATATGAGTTCATTGGCATGAATCAATTTGCTCATAACTTAACATATTATTTTTATTTATTTTAAATAATGATTATGAGGTTAATTTATATAAATCTTTATCTAATTAATAGTCAATTATATGTTTCATACATAGCATTTGAATTGTCAAAATAATAAATGATAATAAATTATGACTATTAAGTGTAATTAGTTTATATAAATATATTTAAATATTTTAATCTAATTTTAAGGTTATATGATAACATATGTATGATTATATATAAATTATATCATAATATTTAAATGTCATATTTCAAAATTAACAAAAATATATGAAATTTTGTATTTTAGCCAAAGTCATTTTATAATTAAGGAATTTATATCTGATTTAATCTCCAATGGATTCCTGGGATTTTTTCTTTTAATTTCATAGGTTACATGACCCACGTTTGATTAAAGTTAAATTTATTATGACTTTTAAAACATTAGTTGATTTTAATAATGAATGCATGCTACATGCTTTGAATTTATTAAGAGCCATATTTGATTATATTTACCTTTCCCATGTAAATAGTTGAATTTTGGCTGTTTGAATTTAATATAAATTATATTTTTATTGAATACTAAATTATTATATGATAAAATGATGTTAGAATAATATATTTTTAGAAATAATTCAAAATGGCCTTCTTGCTTATAAATAGCCCATTCTCTTCATGAAAGCATTCCTCATTCAAATTTAAAACCCTAACAAATCTAAGAGAAAATTTCCTAGATTTTCTTCCAAGTGTTCTCCAAATATGCAAGATCAAATCCTTGGTTTGGAAGCTTTAACATCATTAACTAAACTTTCTCAAATTACTTGAGTTTGTTTTCTTGATCTTAATCCTGTTTAGTTGTTCATACTACCATCTATTTATTCTTTCCAATTTATACTTTTGGTGGATTAGTCTTTGGACATCAAAGTCTAAGTTTTTCACATCAAAGTTTCTTCAATCATTTTTTTTGTGAAAAATTCTTGTGATAGTTTGTCGGATTTATTTCAAGTTGTTGAAATTTTATCTTCCTACAAATTTCTCTTGGTTTCTTAAAATATTTCTTCAATAGTCTTATTTGAAAGATAATTTATTCTTAGATCTATTTTAGAAGTATATTTTAAGCATTTCAAATTAATTTATTTGCTGAAATTATTTTCATATTTGATAGATCTCCCTTTTAATTAAAACTTACTAGTTTACTTAAATCTATCATATACTAATTTTTTATGTAAGTATTTTGTGATTAGTTTCATTAATTAAAATCTTCATTTTGTTTAAAATAAAATAAATTATTGCTTGAATTTTAGAGTATATGCTAAATCTATTATAAATCAAAATAAAAATACATTATTACTAGAATTTTATAGTATATTTGTCAGTTTTATTATTTAATAAGTAAGAAAAAAGAAGTTTAGTAGGAAATTAATCTTTCTTACACTATTATATACATACTAGTTGTTGTTTCTCTTAAACATAAAATTATTCCTTGTTGAAATTTAATTTATTGTGCAATAGACTATTGTGAATTTATTTTAAAATCATTTTTATTTTAATCTACAAATTGTAATAACATAAACATCTTAGTAAGATCACTTTAAGATTATGAGATCACTTATCAAAATTAAGTGAGCATTCTATCTTGCCAAATTAGAAAGTTATAAAGTGATCATTTATAAGTTGTGAGATTACTTTTTGAATTGGATTGCTTGGTATATTTGTGAGAGATATATTATCATTTATTATTTTTGTATCTTTCTTTTTCATTATGTGAAATGTATATTAGGTTACTTTTCATTTGTAGGAGTACATATTATAGTAGGGTTGTACCCATTATAGAAGTACTATTTATAAGCTATTTTGCATTTAGTCCTAGCAAGGGTAGGATGGATAGGCTAATTTTTTGGTTTGAACCATAAAAAAAAATTATATATCTCTCTTTACTTTCTTGTACTTTATTTTTCGCATTAAGAATTGTATCTTACCATTATAAAATAAAAATTAATTTTCTACTAAAACTTAAAATTTAAGATTTAACTTTTAAAATTTTTAATATCACCCAATACCCCATGCTATAGTAACTCATAGTGACATAGATAAAAAATGAGCATGTAGAGCAAACAAAACCTTAGATAGAACTATTTCTAGTAAAAGTGATAGTTCCATAAAATAGATTGGATCGTTCTTTTTCTAGTTATCGAACCACTAACCTCTCAGTAGGCTCCATCATATGATCTCCCTCCTAGAGTTGTACTTCTATCATTTATTGAACCATTATATCCACCATTTTAGATTTATCAAAAGCAACAATCAAGTCAAAGTAATAATCTAGATTGAGCATGGTTTGGTGATGTTCATCATCAAGGTTATGCCCATTCTTGGGGTTTATGTTTAGGTTATGAGGTTTTAGGGTTTAGTCTATTTTCAATTTATTTAGTTAATTTAGGTTTAGGTTTGGGGTTTGGGTTTAGGGTTTAGTTTTATTTTATTAGGTTTAAGGTTTAGTGTTGGGATTTAGGTTTTATTTAGGTTTAAGCTTTTAGTTTAGGGTTTTTAGTTTTAGGTATTTTAGGGTTTAGTTTAGGTTTTAGTTTTAGTTTAGGTTTTGTTTAGAATTTAGGATTTAAGTTTTTAAATAATCAAAAATCAGTAGGTTTAAGTTTATTTATATTTAGTTTATTTTTTATTTTAATTTACTTTTTCTTATTTTATTTAGGTTTATTTTATTTTTTTTTTATTTGGTAGTTTTTTATATTTTAGTTTAGGTTTTTTTTAGTTTATTTTAGGTTTAGGTTTAGGTTAATTTTTAGTTGAGTTTTATTTTTATTTTATTTTAGGTTTAGTTTAGGATTTTATTTTATTTTTTTTAGGTTTAAGTTTAGGATTTTATTTTAGGTTTATTTTTTTATTTTATTTCTAATTTAGGTTTAGATTTATATTTTATTTTATTTTAGGTTTAAGTTTAGGTTTAAGTTTTATTTATTTTATTTTAGTATATTTTAGTTTAGGTTTTATTTTATTTTATTTTATTTTTTTTTATTTTGGTTTAAGTTTCTTTTTTAGTCTAGGGTTTATATTTTATTTTTATTTATTTTAAGGATATTTTAGGTTTATTTTCAGGATGTTTTCTAGTTTTATTTTATTTAAGCTTTTATTCTTAGGTTTATTTTTTATTTTTACTTTAGTTTAGGTTTTATTTATTTTATTTAGTTTATTTTTTATTTTTTTATATTTTGGTTTAGGTTTATTGAGGTTTTTTATTTATTTATTTATTTTATTTATTTATTTATTTAGGTTATTTATTTATTTTATTTAGGTTTAAGGTATGTTTATTAGGAGTTTAGCTTGGGGTTTAGGTTTAGGTTTAGGTTTAGGTTTAGGTTATTTTAGTTTATGGTTTGGGATTAGTGTTTAGATTTGTTTTTTACTTTTGGTTTAGGTTTTAGGGTAGTTACTTTAGTTAGTGAATTTAGGTTAGGTTTTAGGTTTTATTATTTGGTTAAATATTTTAGGTTTAGTTAGGTTTAGGTTTATTTAGAAGTTATTGGGGTAGTTTAGGTAGGTTTAGGTTTATGGTTTAGTTAGTTTAGGGTTTAGGTTTAGTTTAGTTAGTTAGGGTTAATTTTAGTATTTAGATTTAGTGTTTAGGGTTTAGTTTAACATTTAGGTTTTATTAATTAAAATAGTGGGTTTGGTTTATTTAGTCTATTTTTTATTTAGGTTTATTTTTTAATTTTATTTGAAGTACTATTTATTTATTTTTATTTTATTTTTATTTTAGTTTTTTAGTTTAATTTGGTTTATTATTTTTTTTTTTTTTTAGGCTTTTTTTGGTGTAGGGTTTATTTATATTTATTAGTTTTTTTTTATTTATTTAGGTTTATTTTTGGGTTAGGTTTTATTTTATTTTATTTTAGTTTATTTGGTTTTTTTACATTGTTTAGTTTATTTAGGTTTTCTTAAGTTTATTTTATTTTGAAGTTTAGTTTAGGTTTTTTATTTTATTTTAGTTTATTTTTATTAGTTTATTTTTTTTATTTTTTAGGTTTAGGTTGAGGTTTTAGTTTAGATTTTTATTTTATTTTATTATTTATTTTATTTAGGTTTAGGTTTTTTTATAAATTTTATTTTTTTGTATTGATAGAAATAGGTTAGTTTCAAAGGATAAGTTGAAGGTATATATTTTGCAAAATATTTTTAGTAAGACTAGAAATTAGGTTACTCCATGCTTATGCTTGTTTTAGGGATTTTAAACTTTTTCAAATGGATTTCAAAAGTGAATTTTCGATTGGATTTATTAACCAGGATGTATTTGTAGAGCAACCCCATGGATCTGAGAGCCTTGATTGTCTTAATCATGTGTATATATTAAAGAAACCCTTATATGGTTTAAAACAGGCTCCTCATGCTTAGTATGATAGGTTAAGTAACTTTTTGATAGATCATGAATTTAGAAAGGGCAGAGTAGATACCACCTTATTCCATAAGAGAATAGATGATGATTTGATTATGGTACAAGTGTATGTAGATGATATATTGTTTGGAAGTATAAATGAATCATTGTGCCTTGAGTTCTCATCTTTGATGTCCAAAGAGTTTGAAATGAGTATGATGGGAGAAATTACTTTTTTTCGTAGGTCTTCAAGTGAAGCAACAAGAAAATGGCACATTCATCTATCAAACCAAGTACATAAATGAATTGCTTGAGAGGTTTGACATGAAAAGTTTTAAATCTAGTAAAACCAATCCATCTACAAATTGATTTAGATGAATTACAAAATCTATTGATCAAAAACTTTATAGAGTATGATAGGTTCACTTTTATACCTTCTAGGCTATATTATGTTTGATGTTTGTTTGTGTGCTCATTTTAGGCCAACAGAAGAATCTCATTTAATGCATATTTTTTTTGGTATTTGATAGGCACTAATTTAGGTTTATGGTATCCTAAAATTCTTTATCATGTGATTTGGTTGCTTATTCTAATGCTAATTTTGCTAGATGTAAAGTAAAAAAATAGCACATGTCAATTTTAGGATCATCCTTTGTGTCATGGTCATGAAAAATTCTATAGCTTTATCAATTTGAGGTTGAGGTTTATGGTATCTTGCTCAGGTCCTTTGGTTAAAATAATAATTAAAAAAATTTTGGTATTAAGCAAGATCACACTCTAGTAGTGCAATACTAGTGCTATTAGTTTGACCAAAATCCTCAAACACTCAAGCATATAGAAATATACTTCATTTTATTAGGGATCATGTTTTAAAGGTGATGTTAATATTCTCATTAGTATCGATTAACAAATTGTAGATATTTTTACAAAACCATTACAGGAAGAACATTTACTTTAATACATGCTTGAAATGTTATATCCTAATATTTAAAATTATATGTACTTTGCTCTCACTTTTGATGTTTGAAGGGGAGAAGTGTAAAATGTTGGTTAGTATTAAGTATATTTTTTTAGGGAGCAACATTATTCATCTCTTGTGCATAAATTATTTTAGAAGAAATTTTTTTCAAAAACTATGATGAAAGGTCAATTTTTCATCAAAATACCCAACATTAGTTTTCATAATCAAAAAGGGGGAGATTATTGTTTTAATGAGCCTTATGTTCAATCCAATCAATTTTAAAGATAACAACGAATGTTTGGATGTTCTAATGTATGTTTTATGTGTTTCAGATATATTAATTGCTAATCACATATCCATTACATCTTACAATATGTTTGAAAAAATTGTAAGAATAGAAGAATGAAAGATAGATAAAAATAGATAATGTGAAGCCCAAGATACAATATTTTAGGTTATATGCATTTATAACTATCTTAGAAATTTATATGAGTTCATTGGCATGAATCAATTTTCTCACAACTTAATATATTATTTTTATTTATTTTAAATAATGATTATGAGGTTAATTTACATAAATCTTTATATAATTAATAGTCAATTATATGTTTCATACATAGCATTTGAATTGTCAAAATAATAAATGATAATAAATTATGACTATTAAGTGTAATTAGTTTATAATTAATATAATTAAATATTTTAATCTAATTTTAAGGTTATATGATAACTAACATATGTATGATTATATATAAATTATATCATAATATTTAAATGTCATATTTCAAAATTAACAAAATATGTGAAATTTTATTTTTAGCCAAAGTCATTTTATAATTAAGGAATTTATATATTTAATCTCCAACATTCTAGGATTTTTTTTCTTTTAATTTGATAGGTTACATGACCCACATTTGATTAAAATTAAATTTATTATGACTTTTGAAACATTAGTTGATTTTAATAATGAATGAATGCTACATGCTTTGAATTTATTAAGAGCCATATTTGATTATTTTTGACTTTCCCATGTGAATAGCTAAATTTTGGCTATCAATTTAATATATATTTTTATTGAATACTAAATTATTATATGATAAAATGATGTTAGAATAATATATTTTTTTTGAAATAACTCAAAATGGCCTTCTTGCTTATAAAGTAGCCCTCACTCTCTCTTCATGAAAGCATTCTCATTCAAATTTAAAATCCTCGAGCAAATCTAAGAGAAAATTTCCTAGATTTTTCTTCCAAGTGTTCTCCAAATATCGCAAGATCAAATCCTTGGTATGGAAGCTTTAACATCATAAACTAAGCAAACTTTCTCAAATTACTTGAGTTTGTTTTCTTGATCTTAATCCCTGTTTAGTTGTTCATACTATTTTCACCATCTATTGGATTAGTCTTTGGACATCAAAGTCTACATTTTTCACATCAAAGTTTCTTCAATCATTTTTTTTTGTGAAAAATTCTTGTGATAGTTTGTAGGATTTATTTCAACTTGTTGCAATTTTTATCTTCCTACAAATTTCTCTTGGTTTCTTAAAATATTTCTTCAATAGTCTTATTTGAAAGATCATTTATTCTTAGATCTATTTTAGAAGTATATTTTAAGCATTTCAAATTAATTTATTGTGCTGAAATTATTTTCATATTTGATAGATCTCCCTTTTTAATTAAAAACATACTAGTTTACTTAAATCTATCATATACTAATTTTATGTAAGTATTTTGTGATTAGTTTTATTAATTAAAATCTTCATTTTTTTAAAATAAAATAAATTATTGCTTGAATTTTTTAGTATATGCTAAATCTATTATAAATCAAAATAAAATACATTATTGCTAGAATTTTATACTATATTTGTCATTTTATTTATAATTAAGAAAAAAGAAGTTTAGTAGGAAATTAATCTTTCTTACACTATTATATACATACTAGTTGTAGTTTCTCTTAAACATAAAATTATTCCTTGCTAAAATTTAATTTATTGTGCAATAGACTATTGTGAATTTATTTTAAAATCATTTTGATTTTAATCTACAAATTGTAATAACATAAACATCTTAGTAAGATCACTTTAAGATATGAGATCACTTATCAAAATTAAGTGAGCATTCTATCTTGCCAAATTAGAAAGTTATAAAGTGATCATTTATAAGTTGTGAGATTACTTTTTGAATTGGATTGCTTGGTATATTTGTGAGAGATATATTATCAAAATTTATTATTTTGTATCTTTCTTTTCATGATGTGAAATGTATATTAGGGTTGCACTCGCTCCTTTGTAGGAGAGTACATATTATTGTAGGGTTTGTACTTGCCCCATTATAGAAGAGTACTATTTATAAGCTATTTTGCATTTAGTATTTTCCTAGCCAAGGGTGGCTAGGCGTGGATGTAGGCTAATTTTGGGGTTTGGCTGAACCATATAAAAATTATGTGCCTATTGTCTCTCTTTACTTTACTGTACTTTTATTTTTTGCTGCATTAAGAATTGTATCTTACCATTATAAAATAAAAATTAATTTTCTGCTAGAAATTAAAATTTAAGATTTAACTTTTAGAATTTTTAATATCACCCAATTCAACAGCCCCCCCAGGTGCTATTGTAACTCATAGTGGAGACATAGATAAAAAATGAGCATGCATAGAGCAAACCAAAAACCTTAGATAACTAGAATTATTTCTCCTGTAAAAAGTGATTGTTCCATAAGCAATAGATTGGATCGATCGTTCTTTAGTTTCTTTAGTTCCCATCAGAACTACCCTAGCCTCTCGAGTAGTGGGCTCCACCATCATATCCCTGATCTCTCCCTCCTCCACCACCATAGTTGTAACTTCTATCACTCCTCTCACCTCCATAACAACCAATGCTTCGACCACCACATCCATATCCACTGATCCCCATCACCAATCACCCACCATCAAAGTAATAATCTAGATTGTGCATGGTTGATGGTGATGTTCCTATCGTCAAGGTTATGCCCATTCTTAGGGTTTATGTTTAGGCTTAAGTTTATGAGGTTTTAGGGTTTAAGTTTTTTTTTAATTTATTTAGTTAATTTAGGTTTAGGTTTAGGGTTTGGGGTTTAGGGTTTAGGGTTGTAGGTTTAGGGTTTAGTGTTTAGAATTTAGGGTTTAAAGTTTTTTAAAATAAAAAAATCAAGTAAATCAGTAGGTTTAGGTTTATTTAGTATATTTAGTTTATTTTTTATTTATTTTGGTTTACTTTTTTTATTTTTATTTAGGTTTATTTTTTATTTTTATTTTGTGTAGTTTTATATATTTTAGTTTAGGTTTTTAATTTTAGTTTATTTTTTAGGTTTAGGTCTAGGTTAATTTTTTAGTTGACTTTTATTTTTATTTTATTTTTTATTTTTAGGTTTAGGTTTAGGATTTTATTTTATTTTTTTAGGTTTAAGTTTTAGGATTTTATTTTAGGTTTATTTTTTATTTTATTTTCTAATTTAGGTTTAGATTTATTTTATTTTATTTTATTTTAGGTTTAAGTTTAGGTTTTAGTTTTATTTATTTTATTTTAGTATATTTTAGTTTAGGTTTTGTTTTATTTTATTTTATTTTTATTTTAGGTTTAGGTTTCTTTTAGTCTAGGGTTTATATTTTATTTTTTATTTGTTTTGAGGTTATTTTTTAGGTTTATTTCTTAGGATTAGGTTTTGTATTTAGTTTTTATATTATTTAAGCTTTTTATTCTTAGGTTTATTTTATTATTTTTAGTTTAGTTTAGGTTTTTATTTATTTTATTTTAGTTTATTTTTTTTTTTTTTATTTTTTTATATTTTTAGGTTTAAGTTTTAATTGAGGTTTTATTTTATTTTATTTATTTATTTTAGTTAGTTTTAGGTTATTTATTTATTTTATTTAATTGAGGTTTTATTTTATTTATGGTTTAGGGTTCAGGGTTTAAGGTTTTAGGGGTTTTAAGGTTTAAGGTTTAGGGTTAGGGTTTAGGGTTTAGGGACTAGTGTTTAGGGTTTAGGGTTAGGGTTATTTTTAGGGTTTAGGGTTTAGGATTTAGTGTTTAGGGTTTAGGGTATAACATTTAGGGCTTTTTTCTAAATTAAGTAAAATGGTAGGTTTTGGTTTATTTAGTCTATTTTATATTTTTATTTAGGTTTATTTTTTAATTTTATTTAGTGTACTTATATTTATTTTACATTTATTTATTTTAGTTTTGGTTTTATTTTAGTTTAGGTTTAGGTTTATTTTATTTGGTTTATTTTATTTTTTATAAAGTTTAGGCTTTTAGTGTAGGGTTGATTTTATATTTATTAGTTATTTTTACATTTTATTTATAGGTTTATTTTTTGGGGTAGGTATTTATTTTATTTTATTTTTGGTTTATTTGGTTTTTATTTTACGTTTAGTTTACATTTTATTTAGGTTTTTTTTCTTAGGTTTATTTTATTTTAAAGTTTAGTTTAGGTTTTTATTTATTTTATTTTAGTTTATTTTTATTAGTTTATTTTTTTTATTTTTAGGTTTAGGTTTAGGTTTTAGTTTAGGTTTTAATTTTATTTTATTATTTATTTTATTTAGGTTTAGGTTTTTTTATAAATTTTATTTTTTTGGTTTTACTTAATTTAAGTTTAGGGTTAGGGATTAGGGTTTAGGATTTAGGGTTTACTATTTAGGCTATAGGGTTTAAGGTTTTTAGGGTTTAGGATATATGGTTTAGGGTTTATGGTTTAGGGTTTAAGGTTTAGTGTTAGCTTAGGGTTTAAGGTTTTTTTTTAAATTAAGTAAAGCAGTGGGTTTAGGTTTATTTAGTTTATTTTTTATTTATTTTACTTTATTTTATTTTTTGTTTTTATTTAGTTTAGTTTATTTTTTTTTCTTTATTTATTTTAATTTTGGTTTTTATTTTTGTATATTTTTTAGGTTTAGGTTTATCTTTAGGTTAATTTTTTTTGGTTGAGTTTTATTTTTATTTTATTTTTAAGGTTTAGGTTTTATTTTTTATTTTTAGGTGTAGGTTTTTATCTTATTTTTTTATGTTTAGGTTTTAGATTTTCATTTTAGGTTTATTTTTAGGTTTTATTTTATAGTTTAGATTTAATTTAATTTTAGTTTATTTTAGGTTTAGGTTTAAGTTTTATTTATTTTAGTTTAGTTTATTTTAGATTAGGTTTAGGTTTATTTTATTTTGATTTTTTTCATTTTTACTTTAGGTTTAGGTTTTTTTAGTTTAGGGTTTACGTCTTATTTTTTATTTATTTATAGGATTTATTTTTTAGGTTTTATTTTTTAGGTTTAGAATTTTATTTAGTTGTTAGTTTATTATATTATATGTTTATTTTATTTTTATTTTTGTTGAGTTTTTATTTTATTTAGGTTTTTTATTCTTAGGGTTATTTTTGGTTTATTTTAGGTTTTATTTATTTTAGTTTAGTTTATTCTAGTTTAGGTTTAGGTTTATTTTATTTTGTTTATTTTAGGTTTAAGTTTTTTTTTAGTTTAAGTTTATGTTTTATTTTTTATTTATTTTTAGTTTTATTTTGTAGGTTTAGGTTTTTATTTAAGTTTTATTTTATTTTATTTTAGGTTTATTTTATTTTATTTTACATTTAGGTTTTATTTTATTTAGGTTTTTTATTTTTAGGTTTATTTTATTTTTTTAGTTTATTTTAGGTTTTTATTTATTTTATTTTAATTTAGTTTCTATTTTTTATTTAATTTTATTTTTAGGTTTAGGTTTTTGTTTAGGTTTTTATTTATTTTATTTTCTTATTTAGGCTTAGGTTTTATTTATTTATTTTATTTTTAGTTCTTATTTAGTTTAGGTTTAGGTTTTTAGGTTTTTAGGGTTTAGGGTTTAAGGTTTAGGGTTTAAGGTTTAAGGTTTGGGGTTTAGGGCTTGGGGTTTAGGGATGTAGGTTTTAGGGTTTAGGGTTTATGATTTAGGGTTTTGGGTTTAGGGTTTAGGGTTTTAGCACTTATGGTTTAGGGTTTAGGGTTTAGGGTATAGGGTTTTAGTGTTTAGGGTTTAAGGATATTATTAGGGTTTGGGTTTTTTTTTTCCTTTTTTTATTATTTTCTAAATTAAGTAAACTAATAGGTTTATGTTTATTTACTTTATTTTTTATTTATTTTTGTTTAGTTTATTTTTATTTTTATTTAGGTATATTTTTTATTTAGTTTAGTTTATTTATTATAGTTTAGGTTATTTATTTTAGTTTATTTTTTAGGTTTATGTTTAAGGTTAGGTTTATTTTTTAGTTTAGTTTTATTTTTATTTTATTTTTTAGGTTTACATTTTATTTTTTATTTTTAGGCTTAGGTTTATACATTTATTTTATCTTTTTATGTTTACGTTTTAGGTTTTTATTTTAGCTTTATTTTTAAGTTTTATTTTTTATTTTAGCTTTAGGTTTATTTTTAGTTTATTTTATTTTATTTAGCTTAGGTTTACGTTTAAGCTTAGTTTATTTTAGGTTTAGGTTTAGGTTTAATTTATTTTAGTTTAGTTTATTTTAGTTTAGGTTTAGGTTTAATTTATTTTTTTTTAGGTTTAGGTTTTTATTTAGTTTAGAGTTTATGATTTATTTTTATTTGTTTTTAAGTTTTATTTTTAGTTTTTTTATTAGGTTTACATTTTTATTTTATTTTATTTTAGATTTATTTTACTTTTATTTCAGGTTTAGTTTTTATTTTATTTAGATATTTTATTCTTTTAGTTTAGTTTAGGTTTTTATTTATTTTATTTTAGTTTAGTTTTTATTTCTTATTTTATTTTCTTTGTAAATTTAAGTTTAGGTTTAGGTTTAGGTTTAAGCTTTAATTTATGTTTTTATTTTATTTTATTTTTTTATTATATTTTGGTTTAGGTTTTTTATTTATTTTATTTTTAGGTTTTATTAAGTTTATGTTTAGGTTTTTAGCTTTTTAGGGATTACAATTTAAGGTTTAGGGTTTGGGGTTTAGGGTTTAGGGTTTTGGGTTTAGGGTTTAGGTTTTAGGGTTTAGGGTTTAGGGTTTAAGGTTAAGGGTTTTAGGGTTTATGACTTATGGTTTATGGTTTAGGGGTTTTAGGGTTTAGCGTTTATATTTTAGGTTTAGGGTTTAGGTTTTAGTTTAGGGTTTATGTTTTTTTTAAATAAGTAACACACCAAGTTTTCTAAGACACAAGTGAAGGCATAAATAAAAAATGAGCACTCATAGAGAAAATCAAAAATCCTATATAACTAGAACCATCTTTATTATAGAAGATTCCATGCGAGAAGATCGAATCGGGTTCTTGTCTAGTTCCCATTAGAACCACTTGCCCTTGGGTGGGATCCACCATCATATCCCCGATCTCTCGCCTACATAACCACCACGGCTGTAACCTTCATCGCTCCTTCCACCTCCATAACCACCACTACTCAGACCACCACCTCCATATCCACCAGCACCTCTAGATCCCCCACCACCACTGTGATAATCGTTGCATCGCCTTCGCCTCCACCGCTAGATCTAGACTGAGCCTGGTTGACGGTGATGTTCTTGCCATCAAGGTTCTCCCCATTCTTAGGGTTTAGGTTTATTTAGTTTTAAGGTTTAGGTTTAATTTTTAATTTATTTAATTACTTTAGGTTTAGGTTTAGGGTTTGAGGTTTAGGGTTTACAGTTAGGGTTTAGGGTTTTGGGTTTTGGGTTTTGGGTTTAGGGTTTAGGGTTAGTGTTTAGGGTTTAGGGTTTAGGGTTTTTTAAGGTTGTAGGTTTAAGGTTTAGGGTTAAGGGTTTGTGGATTAGGCTTCATGATTTAGGGTTTATAGTTTTTTTTAAAAAAATTAAGTAAACTGATAGGTTTAGCTTCATTTAATTTACCTAGTTTATTTTTCATTTATTTTATTTTTTATTTTTATTTTGATTTATTTTTTATTTTTATTCAGTTTAGTTTATTTATTTTAATTTAGATTTTGTATTTTTGTTTATTTTTTTAGGTGTAGGTTTATGTTTAGGTTTATTTTACAATTTAGTTTTATTTTTATTTTAGTTTTTGGTTTCCATTTTATCTTTTATTTTTAGGCTTAGGTTTAGGTTTTTATTTTATTTTTTTTAGGTTTAGGTTTTAGCTTTTATTTTAGGTTTATTTTTAGGTTTTATTTTTTTGGTTTTGGTTTATGTTCTTTTTTTGTTTATTTTATTTTATTTAGTTTGTATTTCAATTTAGGTTTAGTTTATTTTAGGTTTAGGTTTAGGTTTTATTTATTTTAGTTTAGGTCTAGGTTTATTTTATTTTTATTTTAGGTTGAGGTTTTTTATTTCATTTTAGGGTTTAGGTTTTATTTATTTATTTTTAGGTTTTATTTTTAGGTTTAAGTTTTTATCTAGTTTTTATTTTATGTTTATTTTATGTTTATTTTATTTTCATTTTAGGTTTAGTTTTTATTTTATTTAGGTTTTTTATTTTTTAATTTAGTTTAGGTTTATGTTTCAATTTATGTTTTTATTTTATTTTATTATTTTATTTTATTTTATATTAGGTTTTCTATTTATTTTAATTATAGTTTTATTTAGTTTAGGTTTAGGTTTATAGCTTTTTAATATTTAGGGTTTAAGGTTTACGATTTAAGGTTAGTTTAGGGTTTAGTGTTTGGGGTTTAGGGTTTGGGTTTAAAGGTTAGGGTATAGGGTTTTAGGGTTTAGGTTTTTGGGTTTTGGGTTTTTGGTTTTGGGTTTAGGGTTTAGGGTTTAAGGTTGTATTTTTTAGGGTTCAGGGCTTAGGGTTTAAGGTTTAGGGCTTAGGTTTTTAGGGTTTAGGGTTTATGTTTTAGGGTTTAGAGTTTAGGATCAGAGTTTTATTTATTTTTTTAGGGTTTAGGGTTTAGAGTTAGTTTAGTGTTTAGGGTTGTATGTTTAGAGTTTAGTGTTAAGGGTTAGTTTTAGGGTTTATGGTTTAGGGTTTAGGGTTAAGGATTTAGGGTTTATGGTTTTTTTTTTTAAATTAAGCAAACTGATAGATTTAAATTTATTTAGTTTATTTTTTATTTATTTTTTCTTAATTTAATTAATTTAGGTTAACTTTTTTAGGTTTAGGTTTTTATTTATTTTAGTTTATTTTTATTTTTATATTATTTTTAGGTTTTTTAGGTTTAGGATAAGGTTTTTATTTTATCTTTTTAGGTTTAGGTTTTTGGTTTTTATTTTAGGTTCATTTTTAGGTTTTATTTTTTAGTTCATGTTTAGGTTTATTTTTTGTTTATTTCATTTTATTTAGTTTAAGGTTTAGGTTAAGTTTAATTTAGGTTTAGGTTTAGGTTTTATTTATTTTTATTTAGTTTATTTTAGTTTAGGTTTAGGTTTACATTTTTTTTAATTTATGGTTTAGGTTTTATTTTTTTTATTTTTTTATGTTTTATTTTTAGGTTTATTTTTTTTAGGTTTAGGTTCTTATTTAGTTTTTATTTTTTATCTTACGTTTAGTTTTTATTTTATTTAGGTTTTTTATTTTTAGGTTTATTTTATTTTTTTTTAGTTTAGTTTAGGTTTTTATTTATTTTATTTTAGTTTAGTTTTTATTATTTTATTTTATTTTATTTTTAAGTTTAAGTTTAGGTTTAGGTTTAGGTTTGGGTTTAGGTTTTATTTTAGGTTTTTATTTTATTTTATGTAGGTTTAGGTTTTTTATTTATTTTGTTTTTAGGTTTTATTTAGTTTTGGTCTATGTTTTAGGTTTTTAGGGTTTAGGGTTTAGGCTTTTGGGTTTAGGGTGTTGGCCCTTTTTGACATTAAGGAGGAATCTCCTATTATCCCTGTGTGGTTATCTCTTCCTAATATGCATATTCATTTTGTTACACATCATGTGATTTTTGTTGTTGGGGCTCTTTTGGTCACCTTTTACCTCGAAGCGTGGAGTGAACTCTATGGCTTGGATCCTTGTGGAATTAGACATAACTAAAAAATACTCTAAAGAAGTTTGGATTGTCTCTGAAAATATGGGTATTATCAAAAGGTTGAATTGGAAAATCTTCCAATTTTTTGTTCTTACTGTAATATTCATGGTCATAATAACTCAGATTGCTCTATTCTCCATCCTCAATTAAAAAACTGAAATCCTCCTAAGGAAAATCTGGTTCTTAGTAATAAGTTGATCCCCACATGTGTTCAAAAATCAGCCTCGGATCCTAAGAATGGTATGAAAGCTACTATTGAGGTTGATTCCTTGAATATTGGGACTATCCCCGTTGAACTTGTTTTGGATCCTACCATTGTTAGGCACTAATTTTAATGGGAATGATGAACTACCTCTTACCTCTTCTTTAAAATTGAATTTTCTAATATGGAGAATAATAATTTTTCTAAGTTATTAGATGATGATTATGTTTCCCCTGATTCTATCCTTACTTCTATGCCAGCTTTGATCGAACAAAATGAAAATTCCAATGAGGATTTAAATGATGTCGATCAGGTTCTGATCCAGATTTAACTATTTATGGTTTAAATGGTTCTAGGTTGTCACCATCTATCATTTCTAATCATGATATTCATGTTAATCCTACTTTTCAACTTAATTTGGATTTGGAAGAGGGTGAACTTCCCTCTAAACACTTGGAGAACTCTCCTTAATTGGTGACCAATGTTACTAAATCTTACTCGTATGATGATTCTTGGGATAAAGGAAATTGTTTTCAAACTTATCATGTTAAAAAGAAAAAAAAGTGTTAAAAATTAACCTCCCAAACTATCCAAAAATACTAGATCTGCTACTGGCTCTCACTCACCTCTCAATTAACCTTTGCTTACCCCTTTTTTGTCTTCATTATGTTTAATTTTCTTGTTTAAAATGTTAGAGCGATTGATGCCCTCTTTATTCATAATCATATTAGAAATCTTTGTCGCATTCATAATATCTCTTTACTTATTATATTGGAACCTCTCATTCATGCTAATAAAATTAGCCATGTTGCTAGAATGATCGGCTTTAATAAATTTTACTCTGTTAGTAATAAGATCTAGTGTTTTGGAATAATTTCGTTGAGGTTTCAATTATTGATGATTTTCAACAAGTTGTTAATACTCAAATCTCCTATGGTGACTATTGTATTTTAGGCTCCTTTGTTTATGCTTCTTGCTTTAGATCTAGTCATAATCTTCTTTGGGATAATTTGAGGAACTTTGCTATCTCGATCAACAAACCTTAGTTTGTGGGGGATGATTTCAACACTATTATACTTTCTTCTGAATAGAGTGGTGGTTTCTCTCTCAATATTCATTCCATGGAAGAATTTTCCAATTTGATCCTTGATCATAGTTTGGTTGATATTGGCTTTAAGGACTCTAACTATACTTGGAAAAACTCTAGACTTTGACAAAAGTTGGACAGGATTCTTTTTAATACCCACTGGATTACCCAATGGCCTACTACTTACTGATCACTTAAGCGAGTGTTCGATCATGCTCCTCTTCGGTTTCTATTAAAAATAGTTTTAATAGATTAAGAAACACCTCTCCTTTTAGATTTAAGAACATGTGGATTCAGCATGTTGATTTCTTTGATGTTGTAGCTAAGAATTGGAAAGCCCCTTTACATCTTGAAAATTCAATTACGAGGATGAATAGACTATGGTTTAAACTTAAAAGACTAAAACAAATTTTAGGTTGGTGGAATAAGCATTATTTTTAAAACCTTTTTGCTAATATTAAAAACATGGAAAATTTGGTTTGTGACCTTGAAGTTTTGTTATGTCTGACTCTTCAAAGCTCACTGATTTGACTGAAGCGAAAGATAAGCTTGCCAATTTCCAAAACATGAAATAGACTTACTGGTGCTAAAAAGCTGCAAGTAAACATATTGTAGATGGTGAAAGGAATACTAGATATTTCCATGCTTTGGTTAACAAAATAAGAGCTTTGAATAACATTCTAAAATTAAAAATGTCAATGGAGATTGGATTTTGGAGAATAATGAGATTAAGGATTCTATTAATTACTTTTGAAATATGCTTAATAAGAATTGCTCTTATGAAGCTATTTCTAATTCTCAACTGATTCCTTCTATTATAAATAATAATTATAATGATTTTATTACCTTCATACCTAACGAAGAGGAAATTATTAAAGTTCTTAATAGCATTAACACTAATTCAGTTGCTGGTCCTGAGGGTTTCACAACTCAATTTTTTCAGAAATGTTGGTTTATCATTAAAAATGATTTGATTGAGGCTGTGATTGATTTTTTAATGGTAATCCTTTTCCCAGATATTTTTCTCATACTTCTATCATTGTTGTTCCAAAGAAAGATAGATTATTGGAGTGATTATAGACCTATTAGTCTTTGCACCTTCTTCAATAAGCTGATATCCAAAATCCTTACCAACAGACTTAAGCCTTTACTTAATAGACTTATCATTTTCAACCAAACTAGTTTTGTTAGAGGTAGATCTATTTCTGATAATATTTTACTTGCCCAAGAATTAATTCACAATCTTGATGCCAAGACTAGATGGGGCCACATTCTTTTCAGACTTGACATTACTAAAGCCTTTAATAACATCTCTTGGGATTTCCTTTTCCATATTCTGGATTTATTTGGGTTTTCTATAAATTTTATTTTTCTCATAAAAAATTATATCAATAATGCCTGGTTTTTTATTTTGTTTAATGGGGAAGCTTTGGGCTTCTTTCCCTCTTCTCATGGCTTAAGACAAAGGGATCCCTTATCTCCAGCTTTATTTATTATTGCTATTGAGTACTTATTTAAAAGCATCAATGACTTATTCTTAAATAATCCTAGTATGTACTACAAAACTCTTGGTGGTCTCCTTATTTCCCATCTAATTTTTGCTGATGATTTCATCATTTTCTACATTGCTTCCATTCATCACATCAAGCATCTTAAGAATTTTTTAAATAAATTTGTTAGAGAAAGTGGCCTTTTGAACAATGATAACAAAAGCTATTTTATTATGACCTCTAGCATCTCAAATAATAAAATCAATCAAATCCTTCATATCAAAAATTTTAAAAATCAATACTTACCTCTTAAGTACTTAGGTGTTCCGCTCTTTAAAGGCCCAAAATGTTCTCATCTCTTTGATGAGTTAATTCAAAAAATTTCAAATAAAATATCTATTTGGGAATTCCATTTACTAACCTTTGGTGGTAGCCTTACTATCCTTAAAAGCACTCTCAACTCTATGCATCTTTATTTGATTCAAACCATTACCCTAAACCCTAAACTAACATCAAATCCTAAACCCTAAACCCTAAACCCTAAAACCCTAAACCATAAACCCTAAACCAGAAACCCTAAACCCTAAACACTAAACCTTAAAACTTATAACCCAACAACGCTAAACTTTAAACCCTAAACCCGAAACCATAAACCCTAAACCCTAAACCCCAAAACCTACAACCCTAAACCCTGAACCATAAACCCTGAACCCTAAACCCTAAACCCTAGACCCTCAAAACATAAAAACCTAAACCTAAATTAAATAAAGCTAAAAATAAAATAAATAAATAAAAACCTAAACTTAAATAAAATAAAATAAAACAAAAAGCTAAACTAAATAAAACTTAAAAAATAAATAAAAAAAAACCTAAACCTAAATAAAATAAAATAAAATAAAAACCTAAACTAAAACCTAAACCTAAACCTAAAATAAATTAAAATTAAAATTACAATAAACTAAAATAAAAATGAAAACCTAAACTAAACTAAAAAAAATATAAAAAACTAAAATAAAATAAAATAAAATAAAATAAAAAATAAAATTTAAACCTAAACTAAAAAAAGCCTAAACCTAAAATAAAAGTAAAATAAACAAAATAAAAAAAATCTAAACCTAAACTAAAATAAATAAAACCTAAACCTAAACTAAAAAAAATAAAATAAACTAAAAAAAACCTAATCCTAAATTAAAAAATAAAACCTAAAATAAACCTAAAATAAAAACCAAAACTAATCCTAAAAAAATAAAATAAAAAACTAAAAATAAAAGTTAAACTTAAACCTGATAAATAAAATAATCCTAATCCTTAATTAAAAAATAAAACATAAAATAAATGTAAAATAAAAACCTAAAAACTAAACCTAAAAAAATAAAATAATAACCTTAAAATAAAAGTTAAACCTAACCCGAAAAAATAAAATAAATATAAAACTCAACTAAAAAATAAAGCTAAACATAAACTAAAAAATAAAACTTAAAAATAAACCTAAAATAAAACTTAGAACATAAACCTAAAAAAATAAAATAAAAACCTAAAGCTAAAGCTAAAAGTAAAAAACCTAAACCTAAAGCTGCAAGTTAAAAAAGAAAACCTAAACCAGAAAAATAAAATTAAAATAATACTCAACTATTAAATAATCCCAAACTTAAAAAATAAATAAAAATAAAAAACCTAAACTAAAATGAAAAAACCAATAATGAATAAACTAAACTAAATAAAAATAAAAAATATACCTAAATGAAAATAAAAAATAAAATAAACTCAAATAAATAAAAAATATACTAAATAAACTAAATAAACCTAAACCTACAGGTTTACTTAATTAAAAAAAACTAAACCCTAAATCCTAAACCCTAAACCCTAAACCTTAAACCATAAAACTAACCATAAACCCTAAACCTACAACTCTAAACCCTAAAGGTTAAACCCAAAATCCTAAACCCTAAACCCTAACCCTAACCATAAAAACTAAACCCTAAACTCTAAACCCTAAATGCTAAAACCCTAAACCCTAAAGCCTAAGAATGGGCAGAACCTTGATAATATAAACATCACAGTCAATTAGGCTCTGTCTAAATCTACCGGTGGAGGCGAAGGATGATGTGACGGTTATCGCAGTTATGGTGGGGGATCTAGAGGTTCTAGTTGATATGGTGGTGGTGGTCAGAACAGTGGTGGTTATAGAGGCGATAGGAGGGACAGAGTTTATAGCCTTGGTGGTGGCGAAGGGAGAGATCAGGGATATGATGGCGGATCTTATTACTCGAGAGGCGTGGGTGGTTCTGATGGGAACTGGAGAAACTGAAAAATAATCGATCCGATCTGGTGCTTATGAAACTGTGCCTTTATAATAGAGATGGTTCAACTTATCTTGGCTTTCTGATTTTCTCTATGGGTGCTCAGTTTTTGTATATGTCATCACTTGTGTTTTAGAAAACATGGGGTGCTACTTGGTTGATGAAATTGAAAAGAAGAAATGTTGAATATGAATTTGTTCTCTATTAAAAAAAACTTTAAACCCTAAACCCTAAATCTTAAAATCTAAACACTAAAGTAAAACTTAAACCATAAATCTAAAACCTAAATCATAAACCCTAAACTCTAAAATCTAAACCCTAAACCCCAAAAACTCTAAACCCTAAACACTAGACCATAAACCCTAAACCCTAAACCCTAAACCCTAAACCCTAAATCATAAACCCTAAACACTAAACCCTAAACCATAAACTTAAATCCTAAATCCATAAACCCTAAACCCTAAAACCTTCAACCTTAAACCCTGAACCCTAAACCCTAAATCCTAAACCCTAAACTAACCTAAAATGACTAGGCCAACCTAAACCTAAACTTTAAACCAAACCTTAACCTAAACCCTAAACCCTAAAACTTAAACTAAATGATACCTAAAAATAAAATAAGTAAAAAACCTAAACCAAACTAAAATAAAAATATAAAATAAAATAAAAAAAAATAACTAAAAACTTAAACCTAAAATAAAAATAAAATAAAAAAATAAAGTAAACCTAAATCTAAATGAAAATATACTAAACCTAAAATAAACTAAACCTAGACAAAATAAAATAAAATAAACTAAAAATAAACATAAACCTTGACTAAAAAATAAAACCTAAAAATATAACTAAAACAAAAACCTAAAAGCTAAACCAAAAAAGATAAAACCTAAACTTAAAATAAAATAAAATTGAAACCTAAACTTAAAATAAAAATAAATAAACCCAAAATTTAAATAAAAAGACTCAACTAAAAATAAACCTAAACCTAAAAATAAACAAAAGTAAAAAATCTAAACTAAAATAAATGCTAAAAGAAATAAACTAAACTAAATAAAATAAAAATAAAATAAACACATATAAATAAATAAGCTATAAACAACCTATGGTTTGCTTAATTTTAAAACCTAAAAAATCCTAAACCACTCCTTCCTAAATAAACCATAAACCCTAACTAAACTTACTGCCCTAAACCTCCTAAACCCTAAACCCTAAACTCTAAACCCTAAACCCTAAACCTAATCCCTAAACCCTAAAACTAAACCACAGAAACCCTAAACCTAAAACCCTAAACTATAAAGCTAAACCCTAAACCCCAAAAACTCTAAACTAAACCTAAAACCTAAACCCTAAAATCCTAAACCCTAAACAGTCAACCCTAAAACCTACAACCCTAAACCCTCATACCCTAAACTAACCATAAACCTTAAGTCCTAAACTAACCTTAAAACCTAAGAATGGGTTGAACCTTGATGACAGGAACATGACCGTCAACTAGGCTCAGTCTAGATCTGCTGGTGGTGGCGAAGGCATAGGCGACAGTTATCACAGTGTTGGTGTGGGTTATGATTGTGCTGGTGCATGTGGAGGTTGTGGTCAGAGTAGTGGTGGTTATGGAGGTGCGAGGAGTGACGAAGGTTATAGCCATGAAGGTGGCAGTTGGAGAGATCTAGGAAATAATGGCTGATCTTGCTACTCGAGAGGTAGGGGTGGTTCTGATGGGAACTAGAGAAATTGAAGAACGGGTGATCTGATTTGCTACTTATGAAACTGTGTATTTATAGTAGAGACGGTTCTACTTATCTTGGGCTTTCAATTTGCTCTATGGGTGCTTACTTTTTATCTATGTCATCGTTTATCTCATAGAAAACTTAGGGTGCTACTTTGTTGATGAAATTGAAAAGAAAAATGTTATAAAATAAACCATAGAAAATAAATCTTAAACCCTAAACCTAAACTAAAACTTAAACCCTAAACTAAAACCTAAACCATAAATCCTAAACCCTAAACCCTAAACCCTAAAAACTTTAAAACCCAAACACTAAACCTAAAACCCTAAACTAAACCACAAACCCCAAATCATAAAACCACAAACCTTAAACCCTAAAACCTCTGACCCAATCTAAACCTAAACCCCCAAACCTAAACCCTAAATCACAACCCTAAACCATAATTAACCCTAAACCCCAAACCTTAAACAAACCCAAACTCTAATCATAAACCCAAACCCTAAACCTTGAATAAACATTCCATTAGAAGTAGATCTAAAGAATGACCTATTCCTAACATAGTTATGGTCGCTAATGAAAATATCTTCAAGAGACTTTTCCTTAACTATCAAAGATTTGAATACCCTAAACCCTAACCCTAAATCATATTATCATATAATATATTATAGTATAATGTAGAATCATATATTTGAGCATGTAGTGATGTGTTTTTGGATGTTATAAGATGTTTTGGAATTTTTTTAGTATATTATGGTATTGTGCCTTATAGCCTATATTAGTATAAATCATAAAAATATTGATTTAATAAATTAGATGATGAAATTTGTTAAATTTGAAGTGGAATTATGTTGTAGTACCAAAGGTGTGCTATGCCACTTGTAGTCTAAAGGTAAGATTTTATGTTCAAAATAAATTTTATGTTGTAGCATAGTATATCATATATCATAATATATTATTCTATGCATTTTAAATTATTTTAGTATTTTTTAAAAATTTTAGATTTAGATTAGTTTAGATTTAGATTTTAGTTTAGATTTTCAATTTAGTTTTAAGGTTTAATTTAGATTTAGTTTAGTTTAGATTTATATTTTAGTTTAGTTTAGATTTTTTAGGATTTAAATTTTAGATTTAGTTTAGTTTAGAGTTTAGTTTAGTTTAGATTTTAGATTTTAGTTTAGTTTAGGGTTTATATTTTAGATTTAGACTTTAGTTTATTTAGTTTAGTTTTTAATTTTTAGAATTTAGATTTTTAGTTTATTTAGTTTTTAGATTTTAGATTTAGTTTAGTTTTGTTTAGATTTAGTTTAGATTTTAGATTAAGTTTATTTAGTTTAGATTTAGTTTAGATTTAGTTTAGTTTTGTTTAGATTTTAGATTTTAGATTTAGTTTAGATTTAGTTTAGATTTTAGTTTAGTTTAGACTTTTTTTTTTTTTATTTAGATTTTTTGATTTAGTTTAGATTTAGTTTAGTTTAGTTTAGTTTAGACTTAATTTAGAATTAGTTTAGATTTAGATTTTAGTATAGATTTTTAGATTTAGTTTAAATTTTAGAGTTTAGATTTAGTTTAGTTTAGATTTAGGTTTAGAGTTTAGATTTAGTTTAGATTTAGATTTAAGGTTTAGATTTAGTTTAGTTTAGTTTAGAAATTTGTTTCTCTTAAAAAAAATAAACCCTAAACCCTAAACCCTAAACTAAAACTTAAAATAAACCTAAACTAAACTAAACCACAAACCTAAAACCAAACCATAAACCTAAACCTAAACCCAAAACCCTAAACCCAAAATAATAAAATACTCACAAACCCAAATCACAACCCTAAACCCTAAATCTAATCCTAAAACCCTAAACTGCTAAACCTAAACCTAAACCTAAAAACAAACCTACTACTACAACCTTAAACTCTAAACCTAAACTCCTAAAACCTAAACCCCTTCCTAAACTAACTAAACCCTAAACCTAAATAACCCTAAACCCAAAACTAAACTATAAATCATAATCCTTGAATAAAGATGTCATTAGGAGTAGATATAAAGAATGACAAATTCCTAGCATAGTTATGGTAGCTAAAGAAATTACCTTCAAAAGACTTTTCCTTAACTATTAAAGATTTGAATACCCTAAACCTTAACCCTAAATCATAATATAATACAATATATTATAGTATAATGTTGTGTCATATATTTGAGCATGTAGTGATATGTTTTTGAATGTTATAAGATGTTTTGAAAATTTTTAGTATATCATGGTATTGTGCCCTATAGTCTATATTAATATAAATCATAAAAATATTCATTTAATAAATCAGTTGATGAAATTTGTTAAATTTGAAGTAATTATGTTGTAGTACCAAAGGTGTGTTACACTTGTACTCTAGAAAATATGATTTAATGTTTAAAATAAATATTATATGTTGTAGCATAGTATAACATCATATATCATAATTTATTGTTCTTATCATTTTAAATTATTTTAGTATTTTACAATCATGCAATCGAGCCTACACTATTATTATTTATAAAAATTTTGATTTAGACTTTAAAATGGTGTAAATTGGCCAAATTCATAATAGGTAGAGCAAGACATCATAATATATTTGTTTCAATTTAAAATATGTAAGTGATACGACTAAACTATATTGTTTTTTAATTGTTTAGACTAATTTTATGATTTTTTATCTTAAGAAATCCCTTATTATGTGATGTGCAATATAATATAATATAATATGTTATAGTGTATTATAATATAGGATGCCATAACATAGTGTAGCATCATGCATTATATACTATTGTGTATTACTACTTATTGTTTACCATATTTTAGTTTGTTATAGTATGATGTAGTAAAGTTCATCTTGATATAATTCATAAAAATACTAATTTATAAGGGAGATGATGGGATTTGGCCAAATTTAAGGTAAGCTTTAGGGAACATCATTGGGGTGTGCTATAGTGTGTCATTTAACTAAAAAAATGGAATTTTGCAACCAAAATAAATGTTCATTTTTCAAACAAATTCTATAAATTTTTTGCATAAAGTGATTCATTTTAAGATGTAATGTAAGATAATATATTATATAAAAATATATTAAAATATAATGTACATAAGAATATAACTTCACATATATATGAATGTGGTGGTGTGTTACTAAATGTTATTGTACATTTTAGTATGATTTACTTTTGTTATAGTACATTGGGTCAAAAGTCCATCAGGGAAAATTAGCTTGGGCTTAATTTAATCTGAGTTAATATATGAAACATGTTGGTGTGCGATGGATCTTGAGAAGTGGCTATGTCATACGACCTACCAAGGTTTACAAATCCAAAGGGATAGTCTGGCGTGGGTAGAGCAAGCCAACCTAAGGGGTTTTCTTTCAAGCAGTATTGTGCTAGGAAGAAGGCATAACCTTACATCTTCCAAAGCAAGGAATAACCGTTGGGGTGACTCTTGGATGCACAACAAATCAAACTTGATCTAGGGGCGACTAAGTGAATGTCATTGGGGACTTATATCAAATCAAAGGTAGTCAGGATTAATTTTATCTTAATTTCATGTTATTTGATATGGTTTGTTTGGTTTAGTATGATTTCGGATTGAGGGCATATCCTTTGGGGATGTGAGGTCGATCAAATTTGATAGATTTAATTTATGACCATGTCGGTGTTCAATGGACCCACTAAGAAGGGGCTATATCCAACTTGTCCTACTTTAGATTTATAAATCCAAAGTGATAGTCTACTGGCCATGGGGTAGAGCTAGACAACCTAAGGGGTTGCCTTTTAGTGTGCAACGACTGTGCTAGGAAGAAGGTGTAGCATACTTACATCTTCTAAAGCAAGGAACAATCGCTTGGGTGACCCGTTGGTAGCACAACAAATAAAACCCAACTTAGGGGTGACTATTGAGTGAATACCACTAGGTACTTATATCATCTTAAGAGTAGTCAGGTGATTCCTATAGGGAGTTTTGTTGACACTACCCTAAAGATAGGATGCCTTGGAAAAGGTACTAGGGGTGTCCTCTAATCATAAGTGAATATATATTTTGTTTATATGTTTATGTGGACCTGTGTGTAAGGGACCACACTAAGAAGGCTATGTCTGACCTATCTCATTTCTTGGACCAAGGGAGAATCAGCACATCCATATGATGGATTCTCAACCATAGGGGTGGTTACTAGGAATGGGAACTATCTAGTAAGTGTCTAAATGGGGTCGCAAAGGACATGATCCAAATATAGTTCCCATAGGGGAGGTGCTACTAGGCGTTATCCTGAGCCCTGGATAAAAAGATTATTTGTGTACGGTGGCCAACTCAAGGAGAAAGCATAGCAGACTTACATCTTCCATGAGTGGTGTATCCTAAGGCATGAGAACTAGCCAACCTAATGTGTATCCGTCAGCATGAGTGGTGTATCCGTCAGTATAATGAGAACCAACCAACCTAAGGTGCCCGTCAATGTACAATGATCAATCTAGAAAGAAAGCATGTGGGCTTACAACTTTCCAAATGGAACTGATCATCAAGATAGTCTATCATCGGTGGGACAAATGCTATCTGACTTAGAGTAATTACTAAGAGGGTTGCCCTGAGGAAGGACTAAACCCACACTTGAAGTAGTTAGGAGGGAAGGAGCCACTAGGGGACATATACTAAACTTCAAATAAAATTGACCCAATCAATGCATAAAGGCTAATCTAAGAAGAAAACCTAGCAGACTCACCTTCTCTTAAACGAAGCCAACATGAGGTAGCTTACCGGCCGTGTAGTAAGACCTACCATAGTAAAAAAGTGCTCTTCAGTGTGTAATGGCCAAGTAAGAAAGGAAAGTGTAGCAAACTTACATCCTTCAAAGCAAGAAAACCAGGGTGACACACTAGTAAAGTAGCGCGTCACGACCTAGGCGACTATTGAGTGAGTCTGCAGGGCATTATATCAACTCAGAGTCACCTGAGAGAAAAGATATGTATTATTTTTATATGTTTGTGTCTAGTTTGTGTTTGTGTTGTGTCGATGAAGATTAGGATGCCACTTGGGTTCCTAACACTTACCTTAAACACATCATGGTGAATTCACAATTAAGATTACTTTCAACATGGAAGAGATTGAATTCAAAAAAGAATTTTCATTGATGATAATTATTTTCAAACATGATATATAATATATTTTTTAAGTAGAGCTCATTGATTGGAGCATTGGGCAGTCTCCCTTATGAGTAATAAGCTAATAAGATCCTCATTTGTAGGCCTTCTCTAGGGCAAAAGGGCCTTCCCAAATCGGTTCGAACATGCCTCCCATCTTATGACAGGCAACAATCATTCTCCTTAGAACTAAAATAAGCTCTCCTACTTGAAAAGCTCTAGAACAAACCAACTTGTTATGAGCTTGAATCATTTTGGCTTTATTCAACTAGACATTTTGGCATGCCCACAAGCATCTCTCCTCCAAACCTTTGAGCTCTTCTAACCGCAACTTGACATTTTACTCAATTATGATCTTGCTACCCATAACTATCCTTAGTGATGGGAGTTGGACTTCTAATGGTAGAACAGCTATAGACCAATACACTAAGAAGAAAGGAGTAGACTAAGTTGGAGTTTTATATGTGGTGTGGTATGCCCACAAGGCTTCAACTAAATGCTCATGCCACTATCGCTTGTTATTGTCGAGTGTCTTCTTCAGTATTTGGATGAGAGTTTTATTGAAGGCTTCTGCTAAGCCATTTTCCCTTGGGTAGTTGGTGGTAGAATATATCCAATCTATGTTGTGTCTCTAGTAAAGTTATTGATCTCGGTGCTTTTGAATGAAGTACCATTATCAGATATAATTTATCGAGACACTTTGAACCTATATAATATGGTTCCTAAAAATTAGCACATCTTTGAGTTGAGACCTCTTTGAGAAGAATTGCCTTCACCCATTTGGAAAAGTAGTGGTGCAACTAAGATGAACGATGACCCTTGTAAGAAGGAGGATCAATGGACCCACTATGTTTACCTAAAACTCAAATGGCCATGAGGCCAATTTAGGATGTAGAATGTTGGGTGGTTGGTGTAAGACCACACCGTGTATTTGACATTTGTGGCATCGCCTAGCCGTATCCATGCAATCTTTGATCATCGACAGCCAATAGTATCATAGTCTCTTAATTTTAGCTTTCATCTTCAGACCGGAATGGTTAGCTCCACAAAATCCTAAGTGAACCTCGATCATGATCTTACAGGCTACGCGCTTGTCTAAATAATGTAACCACATATGATCAAAAGATCGCTGGTACAAGAAACCATCTACAAGAGTGTAGGAAAGTGCTCTCTGCTACATATGATGGGCTTGGAACTTCTCTTGAGATAGTTTGCCTTTACTTAGGTAATCCATGAATGGTTTCCTCCAATCTAAGTCCTTGCCCTTCTTCATAATGGCAACCTCCCCTTCAAGAAAGTACTTTTTGATGAGTTCAATATCAAAAAGGGATAAGACTTTTCTATTTTGAACCTTTATTTATATGGACTCATCCTCGAGACATGCCAACTCATTAGCAAGCTTGGCTAAAGCATACACTATAACATTCTCTCCTCAAGGAATCTTGTAAATGGTAACCTCTGGGATTTAGGCCAATAACTCCATGGTGTACTTGTGGTAGTGATGGAGCTTGGGCTTTATAACCTTATAGGACCAAACAATTTAGTTAATAATTAGCAGAGAATTCCAGATGATGTTGATGTTCTAGATGGCTAGAGTAATGACTAACTCTTGACTGGAAATTAGAGCCTCATATTCGGCTTCTTTATTGGTGCAAGGATTGGACAGATGATATGAGAATCTCATCACATCACTATCTGAAGTAAAGAGAACTATTCCTACCCCTTCCTTTCCTAGAATAGTAGATTATGGTTCTTCTCCTCTTTAAGAGGAAGCTATACCATCAAAGTACATCTCTTAGTGGTGAATGCTACTATCCCCTAAGTTCATGATTTGATCATCGGGGAGATCATCACTAAGCAGAGAGTTAGCAAGAAGTGGGTGTGATGCTAAGAAATCTTCTAGCACTTGTTCTTTCACCGCACGGAAGGGTACGGAGATAATGTCAAACTGTGAGAGGATAATGAACCATCATGCCAACCATTTGGATAGCATCTTCCATGTCATGAGAAACTGTAGTGGATTGAACCTAGAGATTAAGTTCACCTTATGAGGAAATATATAGTTTTGTAGCTTTTGGGATGCAAAGATTAAAGCTAGACAATGCTTCTCAATGGGTGGATAATTAGCCTTAGCAGGGATTAGATGATAGTTGAGGTAGTAGAGTGCATTTTCCTTCCCTTCATCACTAGCTTGGGCCAATAAAGCACCAAGGGAGTCGTCTAACGTAACAGTATAATGTATGAGCGGCTTGCCCAGGATAGGGGCTACTAGAATTGGCAGTGTCATCAGGTAATGTTTGATTTCTTCAAAGGCATGCTCACACTTATCATCCCACTTAAACTTGGCATACTTTTTGGCAAGTGTTGAGAATGACTGACATCTTCCTGATAGGTTGGATATAAAGCATCTTAGATACACCAATCACCCTTGGAATGATCTGAGTTGAGTTAAACTTTTAGGGGGGCGGGGATTTCTAATATCGCCTTGATCTTCTCCAGATCAATTTTGATTCTTGGGTGTCAGACAACAAACCCAAGGAATTACCACAAGTTACTCCAAATGAACACTTCAAGGGGTTCATTTTGAGGTTAAATTATCTTAACTAATCAAAAACTACTCTCAAGTCAAAGAGATGGTATTCCTTTTTTAAAATTTTGACCATAAGATCATCGACATATCACTCGACTTGATGATGAATGAGATTGTCAAAGAATCGAGTCATAGCCCATTGGTGTGTAGCACTGGCATTTCTAAGGCTAAAAGGCATGACGATATAATAATAGATTCTGGTCAGGGTTCTAAAGTAGTGTTTCTTTCATCTTCAGGGGCCATCATTAATTGGTTATATTCAGATGAGCCATCCATCAAAGAGAAGGCTACATGAGATGAGGTAATGTCCAACATCAGCTCCGGGATTGGTAGTGGAAATTCATCTTTTTGACATGCCTTATTTAAATCACTAAAATTGACGTATATATGAATTTGGCCATTCCATTTCTTAACTGAGTCTACGCTGGCTAACCAAGTAGGGTATTTTTCTTCTAAGATGAAGCCAACATCGATAAGTTTCTTGACTTTAGAAATGACCTATTGTTCTATGTCTAATCACATACATCTAAGAGCTTGCTTGATAGGGTTAGCAGTAAGCTCTATTGCTAGTTTATGGACCACTACGTCAGGAGCCAATCCAGGCATCTCTTCATAACTCCATGCAAAGTAGTACTTAAACTTAGTCAATAGCATAACTAAGTCATTGGTTTCAATTTCATTCAACATAGAACTGATGTATGTCAGACATGGATTTTCAGTAATTCTTAAGTTGATTTCCTTGAACTCATCGATGGTTGACTTGACTTCTTCTTCGAACTCTAGCGGTGCACCTTTAACTTCAAAATCATCTAGATATTTGGAAGTTTTTAAGCACAACTCCTCATATGATTTAATGTGATTTGAAAATAACCTATCAGATTCCAAATGATTGGTGATGACTACACAGTAATTATCATTATTGATTGGACCCACTGTATCAATCCTACTTCTAGTCTTGATTGAGAGCTTTTGTATTTATTCTTTCATATCTTTCTAAGTAGTACCTATGTTTTGACCAAGTATGTGGGATTAACCCTTTCTTTGCTAAATTATGAACACAAGACAAGTACCAATTAAAAAGTAATTCTATTAAATATTTATATGAATCATCCTTAAGTTTTACATTAACTTCTTAACTTCAAGATGATGCTCCTAGAAAGAACCTCTGAGTCTTCACACTTGTGAATGACCTAGGAGATTCCTTAACTAACAAACCCTCAAATTTTTGAGAGGAAAGTGGGATTAGAGCTAAGGTTCCCAACTGATGCCTAACTATTTCACATATAGACTTGGATACACTTATGCTTTACTTTGGAGCCCGGTCTTCATCGCTATCTAGCTCAAGTGTCACCTCCAAGGGAATATACTATTGAGAAGAGCTGGCTAGTGTGCTAACCATATAAGACTCTTCCTATGAACTAGATTCTAAGTCTATATGGATAGCAGGTGTACTCCTGATAGCTAGGATATATCTTCTATTGGGTGGCTAATAAGGAGGATTTCCACCCATGAGACCTCTGGCCTCTTCCCTCTAGTGGAGGTAATCCTACCCATATGTTTGAATTGAGTAATGAACTGTGGGTGGAATCTAATGTTAGGCTCCACTTCTTCCTCCAAGTTTATTTTTGCTCCCTTTTATTTTCTTTTTCATTTTCTCTTTTCTTTTCTATTTTTCTCTTTCTTTATCTTTTTCCTTTTTCTTTTATTTTTAAGCTTTGGCCAAGTTCGTGAGAATAGACTTATTGATTTTGAAGGAGGTAGTAAGCCACATCCTCATATATGCTGACCTTATGAACTGTAAATGGCTTGGGATCTCCTTTGACACAGTAGACGATCCCACCTCTCACAAACATCATACATTGAAGTAGAGAGGATGGAACTATGTTGTTCTCATGTATCCATGGTCTCCCAAGCAAAGCGTTGAAAGATGTATCAGAGTCTATAATGTGAAACTTGGCTTTGGTCTTCTAATCATTTATCTCTAAGGAAACACTATGGAGCTAAGGTGTTGACTTACCTATGTGCGATTCAATCTTCCAATCTTAGACTTAGGAGTCTTCTAGACACTAAGACTTCCTTAGATATACTACACGTCTAACAATTAGGTAAATAATTAACCTAACCCTAAAGACTTAGAAGGGTTAACCATATGATCAGGTTATGCCTTAGGGATTAGAAAAATCCACCTACCCTACAACCCAAATCCAATCCATGTTCACCTTCTCAAACCAAACCACAAGTTCAATTCAAACATTAAATTCAAATCCAAATCCAAATCCAAATTCCAAAACCGATTGAAGCCGATCAATCCAAAAAACCCTTCTTAAGCCATATGACCTATCCCATGGACTTAGCCAAATCTTTAGAATCAATTGATTATCTCATAATAAATCTATATCTCCAATCATCTTTCTAAATATAAACCAAATCTACCTTCAAATGGTCAAAATTAAATCAAACTAAATCAAATCTACATTCAAATTAAATTAAATCAAAACCTTTCCTAAGCCATATGACCTATCCCTCGAACTTAGCCAAATCTTAATCCAAATCAAGTCAAACACAATTGATTTTCTCACAACTTAATCATATTTTCAATTATCTTCATAAATTTAAATGAAATATACATTTAAATCATCAAAACTAAAGCAAACCAAATCAAAATCCAAAAAGCCACATGAACCAACTCCATGGACTTAGCCAAATTCCTTCATTCCAAAACCCAAATTCAATTGATTTTCTCATGAATCAATCAAACCTTCAATCATATTCACAAATATGAATGAAATCTACAATCATCAAGCCAAACCAAAATCAACCCAAGTCAAACCCAACTTAACCCTTTTGACATGAAACATTCAAATGAACCAAAACCCATTTGAACCCAAGCCAATTGTAATTGAATTTATATATTAATCCCAAATCCATATATAAACTCAACTAAATCAAACTCAACCTAAAATCAAGCCAAGTTAATCCAATTGGTCCACTTAACACAAAGTAGCCAATTTGACCTATTTGTGCCAAGTTCTGATCCTACCCAAATTGGATTGACTAAGCCCATTAAAACCTCCCATCATTATTGTTGATCAATTATCACAAATTGGGTGAAGCCAAGTCAACTTGGTCATTTGACCAAGTCAACCCCATAACACATATGAATCCAAACTAGCAAACTATGCAAATCCCTGAAACCAATGATTCATACCAAATCAAAATAATATTTGAATATGACTTGATCTTCAATTGAGTCAAACCAAACCCAATTGGCCCTCTTGACCGAAGTTGACCCAAGTTGACCTAAAAGGCTAAATTAGGTCAAATCAAAATATAAACCAAATTGATTACAACCAATGGCTCAAGTTCATTTCCAAATTCTATTGAACTTGACCAAAGCTATGATTGGTTGAACCCAATTGACTTAGCCCAAATTGACCTAAAGGTTCAAGTTGGCCCAAGTCAAACCAAATCCAAATTAAGTGAAACCAAAGCCACAATTATCATCAATTGGTCAACTAAACCCAAAACAACACCCAAGCTAATTTGGCCAATTTGGTCAAATTGGTTAACTTAATTTTGACCTAAACAAATTCAAATGAGCCAAAATCAAATCTAAAAATAAACAAAACCAATTGAACAAAACCAAAATGATCATATGAACTTGACCCAACCCTTTGTTTGATCCAATTTGACCAATTGGTCAACTTGACTAACCTAATTTGACCTAAATGAGTCAAATTGAGCAAACTAACCAAATCAACTCCATTGACTTGAAATTTGGGCTAACCCACTTTTGGCTCATTTCAAATCTACCCAAATCAAATTCAATGCCAAACGATCATTCTACCCTTAGGTCAAGGCAATCACATGAGACAAATCAACCATGTAAGTGGTCATTACCATTCTTTGGCCACTTAGTACTCTCCAATGGTCCACTTAGGCAACTAGGACACTGCCCAACTTGACCCAAGGGGTGGTTGGGTCGGCCATGACCCATGGGTTATGAAATCACCTAACCCTCTCCATTGGAGCATTTGAAACCCATAGGACACCCATGATTCCTCCTGGCGACCACCTCACCTTCAACTAACGGTCAAACTCACCCTCCACACCACGACTCCACGAGATGGTGAGCGACCATTAGAATAAACAGATCCCACCTTAGATCAAGATGAAGGGGGTATACACCTCATTTCTCAAACACACATACTAAATCATTCCTAGCTAGCTACCCAAGATGAGCCACTGAGCCATTTTAAGCTCAAGCTCGTTCCTTAATAAAATGCCATTTTCTATTTAGACTCTCCCATTTTCGACCTAACTTCCCCATTTGTCCATCAAACTCAAATTAACTTTACACGCATCTTGCCTAGACCTCATCGAGCAAGAATGAATCATCTCCCAAGATTTTTGGGCACGAAGGTGGGACTTCAATTAAAGTTGAGCTGCAAATCATCGGTTCATGGCCTTTGAGCGTCGAGGGTAAACCAATTGCTTTACAGCTTCTCCACTAGATGAAGCTTCCTCAATCATTCAAGCCACCAATCTTGAGCTCCAATGATGTATGCATCCATAACTAATCTTTAGACAAAAATGGGTTGGAGCTTTTTGAAGAAAACTTGCATCTCATGTGATCTTGACTATTTGATCACCTCTGATCAATGTCATGAAGGTGTGGAATCCTTTTGGAGTTGATCTGAGCTCAGGTAAGCTCGAATTAAGTGAGAAATGGTGGATAAACTACATTCTACCTCACTCGAGTGATGTTAGATCATGCACCGTCCTTTCCACATGATCGAAATGGATGATCATGATTTGATCTATTAGATCAATCTGATTTAATTCTATTAAGTTGAAGGATTAATCATAGCTGTCTCATCTTAGATCAGATAGCGGATGAGAAAGTGCGTCTGCCACTGCCACATAGGCGTTGAGTCAGATAAGTTTTAAGTATCGAGTCCCGTGGCGCCATGTGGAAAGCACGTCGCGTTAGTACGCCACATGGCGCCACCAGGAATAGGCTTTAATTAAGCTTAATTAATCATTCTTAAATACTGAAACTTCTAAAAATTATTAAAAAATCATAGAAAAATAAGAAAATGCAAATAAATACTCATTTTAAAGGTATTTTAGAGGAGAATTAATTAAAAATAATCTTAACTAATTTTGAACAGTAATTAAGGTTTAATTACAAAATTAATTTGCTTAATTACTTTTTAATTACTTGAGCAATTAATCTCAAATTTTATGGGTTAATTTAATGGGATGACCTCACTCCCATGAATTTCTTGGATTTATTGTTCACTTAATTAGGAAAATTGACTAATTAAATCTTAACTACTCTTTTAAGTTAATTAATAATTAATTACTCAAATGAATAGTAATAAATTAGTTAATTAATTTTATTAATCATTGTTCAACAATAAGTGAACTAAGGAATAGGGTTGGGACCCCTTTCCCTAAGTTCATTTGACCCTTTTTAAAATGAAATAATAATTTTTCTAATTAATTAAATCACTTAATCAAATTGAAATTATAATCACATTAGACCTTAATTAATTAAATCATGGGGTAGATCTTTAGGTGTTTAATAACCTAAATGGGTTTAATGAAATTATGATTAGTCCATATATGTGGAAAACCATAAGAGTAATTAATAAGTCCCTTAATCTAATTAACTATTAATCATGATCTAATTGCATTAGGCCCTTTTATTTCCTATGATCATTGCAAGTTTATTTTCCATGCATATCATGTTGGGTCATAATTATTTAGTTAATCATTTAGGGACATTGGTAAGGATAATTAATTCATCTAATTAAGGGTTCAACTTAATTAACCATAAAATTAACTTAATTACATTTCCTTAAAATAAAATCAAATCACTAATGTGGGAATGTGTTTAAAACATCAAGTCATGATTTCTCTTCTCCTCTTTAAATCAAATCAAATCCAAAACTTAATTAATAAAGATGCTTTGGTTAGCTTTAAATAATCTTATTTGATTTGATTGTCCTTATGAACTAGTTTGGTTGAATGAATCACATGCTTATATTTAATTTTTCTCTTTCCAATCATGTTAAATTTGGTATGTCATTTGAATTCATGCATCCATCTTTTCAAAATCAAGTAAAATAAAATATATTTCCTTTATGTAAGCTTGCATGTGTTGATTTAATTTAACATATGCTTGGCTATTATAACTATTAAATCCAAATGTACTTTTCAAAAGTATATAAATTAATAATAATATGTGTTATGATGCTAGTTATAAATACATAAGAAATGCATGTGCTTATTGCTTAAATGTATGAATGTTGAGTTCTCTTTCCTCTATTCATGTGTTGATTTATATAAGATTGAATGGTAATGGGTATATAGTCTGGACATCCTAGGAACACAAGGCTTTAGATAGCCCCAAGGAGGTCATTTGATTTCCTCACTTCCCTAGTTTGTTACTTGGTTGATGAAATCAAAAAGAAGAAATGTTGAATCAGAATTTGCTCTATTAAAATCCCAAAAACCCTAAACCCTAAACTAAAACCTCAACCTTAAACCTAAAACCTAAACCCACAAAGCCTAAACCACAAACCTAAACTCTAAACCCAAACCCTAAACCCTAAACCTAAATCCTAAACCCTAAACCTAAACCTACAAAAACTAAACTCACCCACCCCAACTAACCTAAATCTTACCCCAACCAAAACTTAAAACCTAAATCATAAACCCAAAAACCTCTAATACTACAAAATAAAACCTAAAAATAAAATAAATTAAAAAAACCTAAATAAAATATAAAATAAAATAAAATAAAACCTAAACTAAATCCTAAACCTAAACTAGCTAAAATAAATATAATAATAAAATAAAGCTAAAATAAAATAAAATAAAGGAAAAAACAAACTAAACTAAAACCTAAATCAAAATAAAATTAAAATAAAACTAAAAAATAAACTAAATAAACCTAAACTTATGGGTTTGCTTTTAAAAATAAAAATTTAAAATAATAAATATAAAAAACTCTGACCCACCTAAAACTAACCCTAAACCCTACTCTACCCTAAACCTACACCTACCCTGAGCCCAAAACCCTGACCCTAGGCCACAACCTGACCACAAACCTAAATAAAAAACACTAAACCTAAATCTTAAAACCCTGAGAAACCCTGGCCCAAACCCTAACCCCAAACCTAGGCCCTAAACCCTAAACCCTAAATCCTGAGCCCTGAGCCCAATGACAAAACCCTAAAGGCCACAAAACCCACAGGTCTACCCTAAAACCCTAAACCCATGACCACAAACCCCTAAACTAAACCTAAAAAACACTAAACCTAAAATAAAACCACTAATAACATTAATAAAACTAAACATAAATAAAATAAAATTAAAATAAGACCTAAAAACTTAAACTATAAAAATAAAATAAAATAAACTAATAAAAAATAAATTAAAATAAAATAAATAAACCTAAACTAAACTAAAAAATAAAACCTAAGAATAAAACCTAAATAAAATAAAAACTAAACCTAAAATAAATAAAATAAACCTAAATAAATTGAAATAAAATAAAAATAAAAATAAACCTAAATAAATGTAAAATAAATCATAAAAAATAAATAAAAAATAAACCTAAGAAAATAAATATATATATATATATATATATATATATAATAAACCTAAACTAAACTAAATTAAATAAAATAAACTAAAATAAATTGAGCTAAAACTAAAAAATAAACCTAAACTAGGCACAAATAAAAAAACCTAAAACCTACTAATAAATAAAATAAAAAACCTAAAAAAAAAATAAATAAAATAAAATAAACTAAAAAAAATAAACATATCTAAACCTAAACCTAAAATAAACTAAAATAAAATCTAAACCTACCCTAAACCCTAAACTAAACCATCATACCTAAACCTAAACCCTAAAATCTAAACCCTAATAGAACCTAAACTCAAAATACTTTAAACCCAAATCCACAAAACCCTAAACCATAAAACCCTAAACCTAAACCACCATAAACCCCAATCCTAAACACTAAACCCAAAAGTAAAAAAACCCAAGGATGAAAATTAAACCTAGACTAAATAAAACCTCAAATTTAAATAAATAAATAAACCTAAACCAAAATATAATAAAAAATAAAATAAAATAAAAACAAAAACTAAAAGTTAAACCTAAAATTAAAAAGAAAATAAGATAAAAAATAAAAACTGAACTAAAATAAAATAAATAAAAATCTAAACTAAACTAAAAAAATCATAAATTAAATAAAAATAAAACCTAAAATAAAAATAAAATAAACCTAAAATAAAATAAAATAAAAACTAAATAAAACATAAACTAATAATAAACCTAAATAAAACCTAAATATAAAATAAAAAAAAAAACCTAAACTAAAAAAAAACCTAAACCTAAAATAAAAACAAACCAAACCTAAACCTACTAAAATAAACTAAAATAAAATAGATAAAACTAAACTAAACCAAAATAAATTTAAACCTAAACCTAAACCTAAACTAAATAAAATAAACTAAACTAAAATAAACCTAAACTAAACTAAAAATAAAACCTAAAAATAAACCTATTAAAACTAAAACCTAAACCTAAAAAAATAAAATAAACCTAAACCTAAACCTAAAAATAAAAAATAAAACCAAAACCTAGAAAATAAAATAAAAATAAAACTAAACTAAAAAATAAACTAAAACATATACCTAAACCTAAAAAAATAAATTAAAACAACAAACCTAAGCTAAAATAAATAAACCTAAAATAAATAAACTAAACTAAATAAAAAATAAAAATGAACCTAAATCAAAATAAAAAAATAAAATGAACTAAAATAAATTAAAAATAAACTAGATAACCCTAATCCTACTAGTTTACTTAATTTAAAAACTAAAAAAAAGTAAAAAGAAATCTTAACCCTAAATCCTAAAGTCTAAACCCTAAACTACTACTAAACCCTAAACCCTAAACCCTAAACCCAAACTACTAAACCACAGACCCTAAAACATAAACTTTAAACGTTAAATCCTAAACCCTAAAGCTCCACCATTTTTTTTTGGTGCTCTAGAAAATTTTGTTTTCCCTATGGAGGCGTTTCTCCTTTGTGGATTTTCCTATGGACATTTTGGCCAGTGATTCCTTTTTAGCTAGTGATTCCATCTCGTTGGCTTTGCTCAACTTTTGGCTTCTTCTATCATGTGCCACTATTGATCATGGCTTCAATTTTACTTCCCTCGTGGGGAAATCCTGAGATTTTGGCTGCACTCATTAAGATTTTTGACTCTTTAGGGGTCTCTAGATTAAATCCATTGCTGGATTCAAAGTCTTTCAACAATGTTCTTATTGGTAAGGTGTCTTTGGTGAGTCTCTCGAGCTTACCTCCTTAGGGTGTACCCATGATAATGTGTTCGATTTTTATTATGGAAAGGCTTATGAAACCCTTTGAATTCATGTTGGTGGGTAAATTTTCTTTTCATCATCCTACTTTGGAGAATATTCGATCATTTTTCCATAGCTTAAAACTCTCTAGCATTTTTTTCTGTCGGATTGGTTGATTCTCATTATATCTTAATTAAGCTTTCAAATGATTTAGATTATTCTCAGGTTTTTTTGTGATGCTCATATTTTGTTTCAACTGCCAGATGCGATTGTTGAAATAGATGCCTCATTTTGATATTAAGGAGAAATCTCCTATCATTTTGGTTTGGATCTCTCTTCCCAATTTGCATGTCCATTTCATTAATCATGAGTTTCTTTTTTGTTGTGGGTGCACTATTTGGTCATCCTCTTCAAGTTGATCAGGCAACTGCTTCTAATACCCAGCCATCTATTGCTCAGATTCTAATCAAGTTGGATATAACTAAAAAATTTCCAAAGGAAAATTTGCTAGGATCAGAGAAACATGGATATTTGCAAAAAGTTAATTTTATGAATTTTCCTATTTTTTGTTCCCATTACAAAATTCATGGTCATGGAGTTTTAGATTGCTTTGTGGTTCATCCTCACCTTAAGAAACCCAAACCCATTCTTAAAAATCCAATCCCAATCTTAAGGTGCCCTCGATTAAACTATAGAAAATTTGTTAGAAAACTCCTTGCCGGCACGACTTTTGGATGTTAGTCATGTTAATAAGGATGCATTACATTGGGCCAATACATTTTAATCCCATTGATTTTGGTAATAATATGGACAATAATATGTTTTGAAACTTATGAATGATGATTCTATCTCAAATGATTCCATTCCGCTTCTTTGCCACTTTTAATTGAAGAAAATGTGATCTTTGATGAATGTTTAAAAGGTGAGCAAACTAATGATAAAGTTTATAATCATGATTTGGGAACTTATGCTATAAATAGTTTTAATCCTTCTACTGCTTCTTCATCTAATGTTGAACTCATTTCTAATCTGATACTTGAACATAATAATGATTTGGAAGAAGGTGAAGTGGCCTGCAATGTTGTTTTAAATGTGCAACCTTATTCCAAACATATCCTGAACAATCTCTATTGTATGGTGATGTTGTGGATATGACTAATACATTTCAAATGGCTTTTAGAAAGAAAATAAAACTCTAAAACTAAATTTCTAACTTTAGAGTTACTAGATCGCTCTTCAAAATAAATGGTTTCTTTCTTAATTTGGAATGTGAGAGGGATTGGCACCCTATATGTTAGAAATTGAATTAGAAATTTAGTTCATTCTCATAACATCTCCTTTTTGGCTATATTGGAACCCTTTATTCTTCCTTCTAACATTCCTTTTGTTGCTATAATGATTGGTTTTGGTAATTTTTTTGCTAAAGCAATAAATTTGGATTTTTTTGGAATAGTCCCTATGTTCTATAGGTTTTAGATGATTTATCCCAAGTTGTGAATGTTAAGATTACTTATGATAATTGGTGTTATTTTGGTTCATTTTTTATGCTTCTTGTAATAGAAATGGAAGAGATTCTTTGGGAGGATCTTATTATTTTTCTTCTTCTTAATGCTCCTTGGTTTGTGGGTGGGGATTTTAATATTATATCTTATTCCTAGCGGGTTGGTGGTAATGCTTCAAACTTATTTTCTATGGAACATTCAAATAACATGATCTTTGATTGTCATCTTATCGATATTGGCTTTAGTGGGTCTCAATTCACTTGGAATAATTATAGACTCTGGCATAGGCTTGAACGAGTTCTATTTAATCATTTTTGGATTAATCATCTCCCAAGTACTTCTATGGAGCACTTAAGCAGAACCTTTTTGGCCCATTCTCCATTGCTTATCACTATGAATTTTATTGCTAGCAAATCCTCCTCCCCTATTCCTTTCTGATTTGAAAATATGTGGCTCATGGATGATAGATTTTTGGATGTTGTTGCTAGTAACTGGGGTGAACCTCTCCATCCTAATGATTCTATTTTTGGGATGAGGAGATTGTGGTTCAAATTAAAAATACTTAAGCAATGCCTTAATTGGTGGAATAAACATTATTCCAAGAACCTTTTTGTCAATATCAAAGAAATGGAGAATGAGGTCATAATTTTGGAAGACACTATTATTATGATCCTTCTAAATCTATTGGTTCAAGCTAAAAATAGGTTAACATGTTTTCAAGACATGGAGGAGAGCTGTTAGCGATAAAAAGCTTCTATGAAACTGATCTCTTATGTTGATCGTAATTCTAAATATTTTCATGCCATGGTTAAAAATAAAAAGGCTTTAAATCACATTCACAAAATTAAAATTAATGATGGAGTTTGGTGTTCGGATAAAAGGGGCTTCTTGATTTACATTTGTTTCTTTTTTAAAGAGCTTCAATAAAATGTTGCATATGATGATATTTCTTCGATGTTATTCTAATCTTATTTTTGATGATGATAACAATATTCTTTCCTCCTTACCTTGATGAAATTAATGACACTTGCATAGTATGAATAAAGACTCGTTGGTCGATGATTACACTATTTTCCAAAATGTTGGATTATCATCAAAGAGGATTTGATTAAAGGTGTTCTTGATTTCTTTAAGGGTAGCACCCTTCCCAAATATTTTGCAAGCACCTCCATTATTTTAATTCCTAAAAAAGATAATCCTGAAGTTTGGAGTGATTTTAGGCCGATTAGCCTTTGCTCTTTTTTTAATAAACTTATTTCTAAGAGTTTGGCTAAAAGGTTGAGTATCTTCCTTCCTAAAATTATCTCCCCCAATCAAAACAATTTTTTTAAAGGGAGATCCATTTTTGTTAATGTTCTTTTAGCCATAGAGATGATCCATGATTTAAATGCCAAAGTTTGCGATGGAAACCTACTTTTCAAGCTTGACATTTCCAAAGCTTATGACAATATTGGTTGGGCTTTCCTATATAAAATTTTGGCTTTATTTGGATTCTCTAATCAATTTATTACTTTAATTAAGAATGGGATTGAGAATTCTTCGCTTCTTTACTTCTCAATGGTGAAGTGCATGGTTTCTTCTCTTTTTCTCATGGGCTAAGGCAAAGGGATCCTCTCTCTACTACCCTTTTCATTATTGTTGTGGAATATCTTTCTAGATGTATTGTGTAGATGTTTAGTAGAATGCCTAACATATACTATAGAACTATTGGTGGATTTCCCATTTCTCACCTTAGTTTTGCTAATGATTTCATTATATTTTGCAATGCCTCTAATCTTTATATTAAAAAATTGTGTAAGTTCTCAACTCTTTTTGTAGGAGTGGCTTAAATATTAATCTTGATAAAGTTGTTTTATTACTAGATTATCTATTTCCTTATCTAAGATCAATGTTATCAATAATATTATGAGTTTTTTGCATCAAATTCTCCTTATCAAGTATCTGGGGACTCCCTTATATATAGGAACGAAAAGATCTTCTTTATTTGATGAAGTTATTTAGAAAATAAATAGGAAAACCTCATCTTGAGAGTTTCATTTATATTCCTTTGGTGCTTTCTCGATCAAAAGTACCCTTTGCTCTCAGCCTATATCTCTTGTCTACTATTGTTCCTACCCATTATTTTATTAAAAGGATCAATAGACTTTTTAATAAATTTTTTTGGGGATCTAACTCTTCTACCAAAAGATTACATTCGGCTAGTTGGTACAACTATGGTGGTCCTAATAATGAAGGTGACTTGGGTTGCAAAACATTACAGGATTCTATAAACTATTTTTCCTATAAAATGTGGTGGAAGTTTAGAAATAAACATAGTTAATGGTCAAAATTTATGCATGTTAAATATTGTTAGGGAAAACATCCCCTCATTTTGCCTTCAAATCTAGGGATTCCATGGTGTGGAGAAGACTTTGTAGTATCAAATGGAATGCTAATAACTTAATTTCTTGGGGTCTCAATTATGGTTCCTCTTTCTTTTGGCAAGATAATTGGCTGGGGTAGGGCTCTATTGATTCCCTACTCAATACTCATTCCACTATGATGCTTAAGAATAATTAGTTAATTACTCATAATAAGTGGGATGTGGATCAATTGAAAACCTTTGTCCTTAATGTGATCGTTGACAAAATCCTTAAAATTTGTCCTTTCACTAATGAACCCGACCAAATTCTCTTAAAAATTTTATCTTCTGGAGATTTTGTTATTTAAGGATGTTTGGCATTTCATTAGATTCAAATATCAATAGTCCTTGGTTTTTACTAAAATATGTCTACTTTGTTCTAAATTTCAACTTGGCACATTCTGAAATATTATATCCTTATGGATGCTACTCTTCTGATAAAAGGTTTCCATCTCCCCTCTAAATTTTACTCTTGCTATCACATTGAAAGTGTGGATCATATTTTTGTGAATGGGCCTATTTCTGCTAAAATGTGGAATTGGTATGACAATATTTTTAATACTTTCCATTTTAATGGCCCATTTTCTATTATGCAACTTCTTGAAGCATGTTTCTCTCATACTTCTAAAATTGTTATAGAAACTACTATTCTTTGGTATATTTGGATGGATAGAAATGATGCTAAGCATCGTAATATTCTTATGAATTATCATCATATTATTTCTAGAGTCAAATATAAAATTTGTCTCTTTTCAAAACTAATCTTCTTACTCACTCTAGTTTTAAAGGGTGCAAGTCGATGGCTTTGAATTTTGGGATTAAACTACCCCCTGTAATGTTTCTCCTACCCACAAATTATATAATAGATTAAACCTAATTATTAATGCATTAAGGTTAACACTAAAGGCTCTTTCTAATGGTTATTATGGGTGTGGATTTTGGGAGATCATAGTGCAAGGTTATCTGCTTTTGCTACCTCTTTAGAGCTTTGTTGTGTTATTTTTGAGCTTAAAGGATTTCATCATGGCATTCTATTTGTTTACAATAAGGTTTTCATAAGATATGGTTTGAAGTTGATGCTCTCCTTCTTTTAGATTTACTCAAATCTGATGTTCATGTTAATATTGAAGTGTATTATTTACTTAATCATACTAGAGGCTTCTTGCTAACCTAGATTTTCAAATTTCTCATATTTATAGGGAAACCAACTCTTATCTTTCTAGCCAATTTTGGGGCCAAGTCTTCTTCTTTGCAATTGTTTTCTAATGATGACATACCTTTCTTTTTAAGGGTCTTGTGAATCTAGACAAAACTGGTTTGCCTTATGTTAGAAGCTTTTAGCCTTTTTTTCCTTTTGTGGGGTTTTGGTTTTCCCCTTATTATTAGTTTTGAATAATTCTAGTTTTCTCTTATGCTAGTTTGGTCTTGATTTTTTTCTTCACCTAAACCTACTTTTATTTTTCAGTTTGGTTTCTTCCCATTCTTTGGATGGGTTGGGGTTGTCTTTCCATTTATCAAATTTTTGTGGTAATTTTTATTTTCTAGTTTGTTTTCTCTCCCAACTTGGTAGATGTGTTTACATCAGGGGCAAGGTGTTAGGTTAGGTTGTCTTCTAGTTGGTGTGGTTCTCTTTATTGGTTGGATCTCTCTACCACATTCTTTATTTGCTCTAGATTTTATGGTTGGTTGTTTGCTGGTGTTGCCTGGTTATGGGTTTTCCCTTTATGTGTGTTGCTCATGCTATTTTTACGACCTTCCTGTAGTGGTTGGTTATTTTGTCACCTTGTTGTTTGCTTATTAGAATGGTTTTTCCAGTTATTTTTGTTTGTCCTTTCTCTCATAGGTCTCATCCTTCCCACTAGTTCCTGTCCTTGTGGATTCTAGTTATGCTGTTTGGGGTGTGGTTCTCTTGGTTGGGGCTTGCTCATCGGTAGGTGGCTGTTGACAACTATTTTTTTGTGGTTTTTGCTCCTACTAAGAGGAGTTGTGTGACCTTGAGGGCTCTATATTTTTTTGTTTAGCTTGGAGAACTATTTTCCTAGGGCTATTTATCCTTTCTATAGTGCTATTCTAGAGTATCAGATTGGATGCTTCAAGATTGTTATATCTTCTAAATATTGGGTGTGCCTCCTGTAATACTGAGGTTGTGTTTTTAATTTGTGTTCTTAACTAGAGGCTACTAATTCTTGGTTGGATGTTTTTTGGACTTGGTTGATGATGACTCTATTGGGGTTCTTGTTTGCTATCTCTTGTGTTGGATTATTTGTGATCCAAAAGGGCTTTTACTTTTTCTATTTTTGGCTATTGTATCAGCTCTTTAAACTAGATTCTTTTATCCTTAGATTGGGATTGGTGGCTGCTGTCTATGGCTTTCCCTTAGGATTTTTTTAATATTTATGACTGGATGACTCTTTCTGACTTTCATCATCATGGTTCTAAGTCTAATGATTTGAATCCTCAGAAATCTGGGTGGCTCAGGTACCCTTGGCTATTTGGATTGGGCACTCTAGTATTTGGTTTGGTCTAAAGTTTTAATTTTCGATCTTTTGAATCTATGTTTGGGCGCTTACTTTCCTTTCTTCTCTTGGTTTCTACTATGGGTTTTCATTTTTGTACTATGGCTAAACCTCTCCCCTTGCTTGTTTTGATGGTTGCCTTGCTTCCTAACATTCTTGATGTTAGTCTCACTATTACTCTAGATATTATTGTTTCTGGTTCTTTGCATGTTCTTTTAATGAAAGATTTTATCAACTATGGTCCTCCTTTTGCCTTTGTTTGGTCTCTGATTAGTCCTTTTTCCCATATTGTGAGGTTTGCTCCTAGCAACTATATTAGCATTCCTTGGTGGTGGCTTTGTTGGTGCTCTCTCTGGTCTAATGCTTTCATGATAGGTTACCTCTTTATTTGGTCACTGAGTTTTATATATCTGACTATTGGGTTTTTTGTGGTTATATTTGTTGTTTGAAGTTTTATGCAAGTTTATGCGATGATCGTCATTGGATAAGGTGCTACGAGAGGCATGCTGACAATGATGGCCTTGATGTTTCCCACTCTTTTTTTTTGTTGGTAGTGCTATACGTAACTATAACCCTTCACTTGATGTCTGGATGCTTACATATGCTACTGCTCCATAAGATGATTATAACTGAGCCTGAGCCGTTTCTTTATCTTTTTACTTCTATCTGCTCATATATTTTATGCTTAATTAACTATTTCATTATCAATACTCATCCCTTTTTTTAAGCTGATCTGCAGTGTTGGGAGACTTTCTTTGGATTGTGGTTTCAAAGGAGCAGAAAGTTTGCTACTAATTTCAAGGATTATTTTTGTGGATCTCTGTTTCTTTATTTTATTGCTTTCATTATGTATTGTATGGGCTTATCTCCATAGGACTTTTTGTAGCTCTTTGAGCATTAGCTTAGAAATTTGCACCCTCTAAAGACTTTGTACCATTTCTTTGTGGCAATAAAATTTCCCTAATTTTCCAAAAAAAAACCAAACCTAAACCTCTAAACTCTACCTAAAAAACAAACCAAAATAAACAAAACTCTAAACCCTAGCCCTCAAAACCCAATAAACCCAAAATCTAAACCCTAGGCAAACCTAAACCTGAGCCCTAAGGCCTAACTATCCTTAAACCCCCAAACATTGAACCCAAACCCTACAAACCCCAAACCCAACCACAAATTAACCCTAAAACCCAAACCTAAAAACCTGACCCACTGGGCCCTAAAACCACAAAACTAACCTAAACCCTGAGCCTCTAGGCCACTAGAGCCACAAAACTAAACTGGCCCCAAACCACAGACCTTAACTAAACTAACCACTGACCTAGGCCCCAAAAAAAACCTAAAACTAGCCAAATGAGTATTTAAAATAATATAAATAAACTAAACCTAAAATAAAGATAAAGAGAATAAAAAAGATAAACTAAACCTAAACCTCACTAATAAATATAATAAAAATATAATAAAAAAATAAAAAAACCAAAGTATAAATAAAATAAACGAATAAAAACTTACATAATAAAAAACTAAATGAAATAATAAAAACCTAAAATAAACCTAAATAAAACTAATCTCAAAATAAAGCTAAAACAAAGAAAACATAAACCCTAAGGTTAAAAAACCTAAATTAAAATAAAATATAAATAAAATAAACCTAAACTAAAATAAACTAAAAAATAAACCTAAAAATATCTAAACTAAACAAGCCTAAACTAAATAAATGAACTAAACTAAAAATAAACTAGCTAAACAAAAAAAAAATAAAATAATTAAAAAACTAAACCTAAATAAACAAATAAATAAAATTTTTAAACCTAAAATAAAAATAAAATAAAACCTAAAATAAAATAAAATAAAACTAAACTAAAGTAAACTAACCTAAACAAAACCTAAACTTAAAATAAACTAAAATAAACAAACCTGATAAATAAACTAAATAAAATAAAAAATAAACTAGTCAAAATAACAAATAAAATAAACTAAAATAAATAAATAAAATAAACAAAATAAACCTAAACCTGTGGGTTTGCTTAATTTAAAAATCATAACCATGACTGAGCCTGCTGCCCTAAACCACTAAATCCAAAACCTTAAACCCTAGCCACAAACCTGACCCAAATCTTGACCCAAACCCTCCACAAACCTGAGCCACTGGACCACAAAACCAACCATAACCCTGACCACTAGTTTACTAAACTAATCTGCCTAAACTAACTAACCTACCCCCCTAAACTACTGAGCCACTGAGCTGAGCCCTGGCTGACCCTGACCTAAATCCCACAGGCCCTGGCCTTAACCATGGGCCCTAGGCCTGATCCTGGGCCCTCCAAACCTACAGAACTGGCCACAGGCCACTACCCTAGTGTGGCTTAACTACAAAACCAGGAAGCGTTGAGGCTGGGCACTGGATCATATACCCAAATCCTAGGCCATGAGCCACAGGCCCTAGGCTAAACCTAAAACCTTGACTGACCACCCTAATGCCAATCACAATCCTAAACCACACCTCTAACCCAAAAGAACCTAAACTAACCTAAATAAACTTATAATATATAAATGAATAAAAATAAAGATAAAAATCTGGACTAAACTTAAAAAAAATAGAAAATAATCTAATAAAATAAATAATTATAAATAAACTTAAACTAAATAAAAAATAAATAAAGAAAATAAAATAAAAAACTAAATAAATAAAATAAAATAGAATAAAAACCTACCTAAACTAAAAAAAATAAAACCAAAACATAAACTAAAAATAAAAACCTAAAACAAACCTAAAAATAAAATAAAACCTAAAACTAAAAAAAAAATAAAACTTAAACCCAAAAATAATATAAAAATAAAACTAAACTAAAAAAACTAATAAAAAACTAAAATAAAGATAAACTAAATAAATAAAACAAAACTAAATAAAATAAAATAAATTTAAATGAAAATATAAAATAAAATAAACTAAAAATAAAAATTAAATAACCTAAACATCTGGTTTACTTAATTAAACTAAAAATAACCTAATCCATGAACCCTAATCTAAACCTTAAACTAAACCCTAAATCTACAAAAACTTAAATCCCAAATCCACAACTAAAGCCACCCTAAACCCTAAACTGTAAAACTAGCCCTAAACCCACAAACCTAAAACCCAAAACCCTAGGCCTAAGCCACTAAACCCAGGCCTGAGCCTGCTCCCACAATCTGAGCCCCAGGCCACTCCATCCACTAGCCACCCCAAACCCAACCCAGGCCCAAATCCCTCTGACTAAACTGAAACCCACCACCACACCCTAAACCCTAAAACCTAAAACTGACCTACACTAACCCAAAATACTAAAATAATAAATAAACCTAAATACTTAAATAAAATAAAATAAAAATCTACTAAAACTTAAACCTAAAAAATCTAAATAAAATAAAATAAAAATAAAACTAATAGATAAAATAAAAAAACAAATAACAAAATAAATAAATAAACTAAATAAATAAAATAAACCTAAATAAAATAAATAAAATAAATTCTAAATAATAAAATAAAAAAAAATAAAAATAAACTTAAAATAAATATAAATAAAGCTACCAAAACAAATAATAAAAATAAAATAAAATAAATAAATAAACTAAAATAAAAAAAAAAATAAAACCTAAACTAAATAAAACTAAAATAATTAAATTAAACATAAACCTAAACCTGGTGAAAATAAAATAAAATAAAAATAAAAACCTAAAACTAACTAAAATAAAATAAACATAAATAAAAAAAAATAAAAAAAATAAAATAAAAAAATACATAAATCTAAACTAAAAAAATAAATGAAAATAAAAAACATAAATTAAAATAAATAAACTAAACTAAATATAGTTAAAAAATAAAATAAACTAAAATAAATGAAAGATAATAAACTAAACCTACCAGTTTACTTAATTTAAAAAAAAAAATCTTAAACCCTAAACCCTAAATCCAAAACCTTAAATCCTAAATTCTAAACCCAACCTCATTAATCTAACTCTGCACCCAAACATACAACCATAAAACCAATCTAAAAAACCTAAACCACAAACCCAAATCTTATGTCTTAAACCAAAACTTAACTAAAATAAAATAAAATAAGAAAATAAATAAATAAAATAAACTAAACCCAAACTAAACACTGCTGCAAACTAAACCCAAACCCTAAACCCACAAATCAAAACCAAAACCAAAATCCTAAACCCTAAACCTTAACCTAGGCCCCAAATCAAAGCATAAAATCCCAGGCCCTAAATCTACTAAAACCACAGGCCCTAAATGAAATAAATCTAATCCCTAACCCAAACCAGGCCACAACTATAACCCAAACATTAACCACAAACTAAATCTGACCTAAAACTAAATCCACAAATGAATAAAATAAAACCTAATAAAATAAATAAATAAATAAATCTAAACTAATAAATAAAAATGAATGAAAAAAACCTAAAAAATAAAACTTATAAAATAAAATAATAATAAAAAAAATAAAATAAAATAAATAAAACTAAACAAAATAAAATAAAATAAAAATAATAAACCTAAATAAAATAAAACTAATGAAGATAAATAAAATAAAAGAATAAAATCAAATAAAACTAAATAAACCTAAAAATAAACCTAAAAAAAAACCAAAACAAATAAAATAAAATATAAAACTTAAGCTAAAAAAAAAAAACTAAACTAATAAATAAAATAAAAATAAACAAAAAATAAATAAAACTTAAAAAATAAAATAAATAAAATAAACCTAAAAAAAAACATAAACTAAAATAAATGAAATAAAATAAATAAACTAAACAAAATAAATAAAACTTAAACTAACCCAAATAAATAAAAATAAAAACTAAAATAAACTTAAACTAAACTAAAATAAAAAAATAAACCAAAATAATACAAAATAAACTAATAATAAAATAAAACCAAAGTAAACCACAAATAAAATTAAAACCTAAACAATATAAATTAAAAATAAAACTAAACTAAAAGTAATCATTAACTAAACTAAACCAAAGATAAACTAAAATAAAACCTAAACTAAAAAATAAACCTAAAATAAATAAACTAAACTAAATAAAATAAAGTAAACATAAATAAATTTAAAATAAAATAAAATAATGTAAATAAAATAAACTAAATAAACCTACCTGGGTTTACTTTTTTTTTATAAAACCAAAACCTATAAAACAAACCCTAAAACCCTAAACTGCAACCTAAACTACACCATAAACCAAACCAAAATAAAATAAAGCTTTAAAATAAACTATAAAACTAAAAATAAACTAAACTACTAAAATTAAACCTAAATAAAAAATAAAATAAACCAAAAAAAAATAAAACAAAATCTTAACTAAAGATAATATATATAAAAATACTAACCACAAACCCTAAAACAACTAGCTAACTCCTCCTCTGACCTACCCTAAACTACATACCCTAAACCTAAAACTCATAAACCATCTACCTCTCTACCACACTAATAGATCTTGGGCCCTACTGACCACCAATACTAAAAAAATAAACTCTGGGCTCTGACCAAAAAGGCCACTGAGCTATAACCTAAAGATCCTTAACCAACTGACTAAATACAACTGAGCCCAGGCCACACCACTAAACCTCAGACCTAAACCCTAGGCCAAAACTAAAGATCCACAAAGCCTGAACTAACCAATACTACCCAGACCCCCAAAGAAAAGGCCTGAGCCCAAACCTAAGAAACCACAACTCTAAAAATACCTAACTGACCCAAACTGACCCCAGACCTAAAAAACCAAAACCTAAAAAATAAAATGTAATAAAAATAAATAATAAAAAAACTAAAATAAAATAAAATAAAACTAAAACCTAAAACTAAACTAAAAATAAAATAAAAATTAAAATACAAAATAAAATAAAATAAAAACTAATAAATAAAATAAAAAAACAAAATAAAATAAATAAAACTAAAGTAAAATAAAATAAAATAAAATAAAGCTACATATAAACCAAAAACCTAAAAATAAACTAAACATAAAAACTAAAATAAAATAAACAAAATAAAAATAAATAATAAAAAAATAAACTAAATAAATAAAATACCTAATAAATAAATAAACTAAAATAAATAAAATAAATAAAATAAACCTAAAAATAAATATAAACCTAAAATAAAACATAAAATAAAACCTAAACCTAAAAATAAAATAAAAAAAATAACATAAACCTAAAATAAAATAAAATATAAACTAACATAAAAAAATAAAACTAAACTAAAAAAATAAAATATAAACATGAAAAAATAACTAAAATAAAGAGACTTAAATAAAAATAAATAAAACTAAATAAATAAAAAATAAAATAAAATAAAAAAACTAAAATAAATAAAAATAAACTAAAATACTATTCGGTTTTCTTAATTTAAAATATCTCTAAAAACTAAACCCTAAACCTAAAATATAAATAAAAACCTAAACCACAAACCACTAAAATAATAAACCAAACCCTAAAACTAAATACTCAAAACCCTAAACCACAAAATAAAACCTAAACCCTAAACCACAAACCTAAACCATAAATCCTAAAATCATAAACCACAGACCCTAAACCCAACCAAATCATAAAATAAACCTAAACTAAATGAATAAAATTTAAAAAATGTACCAAAAACCTAAATCTAAATAAAATAAAAAAGTAAAATGAAATAAAAACATAAACTAAAACATAAACATAAACCTAAAAATTAATTAAAATATAAAATAAAAACTAAACTAAAACAAAATAAATAAGAACTTAAATTAAACTATAAAATAAAATAAACCTAAAATTAAAAAACATAAATAAAATAAAAAACTAAATGAAAATAAAAATAAAATAAACCTAAAATAAAATAAAATAAAACTAAATAAAATCTAAACCTAAAAATAAAACCTAAAATAAATAAAAATAACACTTAAACCTTAAACTAAGAAGAAGAACCTAAACCTAAAATAAACAAATGAAATAAACTGGCTAAACTATAATAAACTAAACTAAAATAAATAAAACCTAAACCTAAATAAACTAAATCTAAACCCAAAACTAAATAAAATAAACTAAAATGAACCTAAACTTAAACTAAAAATAATACTTAAAATAAACCTAAATTAAAACCAAAATCTAAACCTAAAAATAAACTAAAATAAATGAACCTAAAATAAATAAACTAAACTAAAATAAATAAGAAATAAATTAAATAAACCTAAACCTAACAGTTTACTTAATTTTGAAAAACTTAAAAAAAATCAAATCAAATAAAAAAACCTAAACCCTAAACCTACAACCCTAAACTCTAAACCCTAAAGCCTAACCCAATATCCTAAAACTTAAACCCAAACCCCAACACTAAAACCTGACCCTCTCCAGGCCACAACCACAAACCACAAACTCTAAACCCAAACCTTAAACCTAAACTAAAACCAAGAGACTAAATAAAACCTAAAAATAAAATAAATAAATAAACTAAACCTAAATAAAATAAAAATAAAATAAAATAAAACTTAAACTAAAACTAAAATCTAAAAATAAAATTAAAAAAAAAATAAAAATTAAAATAAAATAAACTAAATAAAAACCTAACCTAAACTTAAAAATAAAATAAACCTAAAAAATAAAAAACCTAAATAAAATAAAAAGTAACCTTAAAATAAAAATAAAATAAACCTAAAATAAATAAAAATAAAAACCTAAATCTAAAAAATATACTTTAAAATAAAACATAAAATAAATAAATAATAACCTACACCCTAAACTAAAAAAAAAACTAAACCTAAAATAAATAAAATAAAATAAACTTAAACCTAAAATAAGATAAACTAAACTAAAATAAATAAAACCTAAACTAAACTAAAATAAAAAAACCCTAAAATGAAATAAAATAAATTAACTAAGAGTAAACTAAACAAATTAAAAATAAAAATAAATAAACCTAAAATAAAAACATAAAACCCAAAGCTAAAGAAATAAAATAAAATCTAAACCAAAAACCTAAAATATAAACTAAAACTAAACCTAAAATATAAAATAAAATAAAACTAAACTAAAAAGAAAACATAAACCTAAACCTAAAAAATAAACTAAAATAAAAAGGCTAAATTAAAATAAATAAACAAAACTAAATAAAAATTAAAAATAAACATAAATAAAAATTAAAAATAAAATAAACTAATATAAATACAAATAAACTAAATAAACCTAAATAAACCTAAACTTATTGGTTTACTTAATTTGGTTTTTTTAAAAATAACCTAAACACTAAACCTAAACCTAAACCTACAAACTAGACCTAAACCCACAAACCTGTTAAACACTGACCACTAAAACACAAACCCAAACCACAAAAACTCTAAATCTAAATGCTAAACCCTAAACCCTAAACCATGCCACATACCCAACCAATCCTAAACCCTAACAGTAAAATACAAATCCTAAACCCTAAACCCTAAAAACCCACAAATAGTAAAACCTGACCCCAAGCCAAAACTTAAAGTAACTAAAAAAATTAAGAAATAAACCTAAACTCTAAAACTCGGTAAACTTAAACCTAAATTTAAACCTTAATAATGGGCAGAACCTTGACGGCAGGAACATCACCGTCAACCAGGCTTAATCTAGATCTAGCAGTGGAGACGAAGGCGAAGGTGGCAGTTATCTCAATGGTGGTCGGGGTCTGGAGGTGATGGCTGATAACAAGGTGGTGGTCAGAGTAGTGGTGTTTATGGAGTGCGGGAGGAGCGACGGAGGTTACAACCATGGTGGTGGTGGAGGGAGAGATCGGGGATATGATTGTGGATCACTACTCGAGAGGCGTGCTTTAATGGGAACTGGAGAAGAGGAGTGATCCGATCACTACTTATGGAGCGTGTCTTTTCTGGTAGACTATTCTAGTTATCTACAATTTTCATTTTCTCATGCTCATTTTTATCTATGTCGTAAACATGACTTAGAAAACTTGGTGTGTTACTTGGTTGATGAAATCGAAAAGAAAAAAATGTTGAATATGAATTCTTTCTCTACCAAAAAAAACCCTAAAACCCTAAATCCTAAAATAAAACCTGAACCCTAGACCTAAAACTTAAACCATCAACCCTAAACCCTAAACCCTAAAATCCCTAAACCCTAAACCCAAAACCCTAAACCTCTAAACCACCTAATCCCTACTAAACTAAACCCTAAAAAAACCCTAAACCCTAAACCCTAAATCCTACTACCCTAAAGCATTAAAATTAAACCCCAAACCCTAAACCTTGTACCCTAAAGCCTAATTCCTAAACCTTAATAACCTAAAAACCTAGACCTTGACTCAATAAAACCTAAAACTAAAATAAATAAAAACTTAAACCTAAATAAAATAAAAATAAAATAAAACCTAACTAAACAACCTAATTAAAATTAAAATAAAATAAATAAAATAATATAAAATAAAAAATAAATAAAGCTAAACTAAACTAAATAAAATAAAATTAAAAATAAAAAACCTAAAAATAAAACTAAATGTAAAAAAAAAAATAAAATAAACCTAAATTAAAATAAATAAAAACTAAATAAAACCTAAACCTAAAAAATAATCCTAAAAAATTAAACCTATAAATATAAAATAAAACCTAAAACCCAAACTAAAATAAAACCTAAACCTAAAATAAAATAAAATAAAATAAACCTAAACCTAAACTAAAATAAACAAAACTAAAATAAATAAAACCTATACCTAAACAACTAAATAAAATAAAATAAACTAAAAATAAACTTAAATCCTAAACAAAAAAAATAAAACCTAAACCTAAACCAAAATGAAACCTAAAACCTAAACCTAAAATAATAAAATTAAAACCTAATAAACCTAAATAAAAACTAAAACCTAAACCTAAAATATAAATTAAAAAAATAAAACTAAACTAAAAGTAAATCAGAACAAACCTAAACCTAAAAAATAAACTAAAATAAATAAACTAAAATAAATAAACCTAAAATAAAAAACAAAACTAAAAAAAATAAAAAAATAAACAAAAATAAAAAATAAAGATAAAATAAACTAATATAAATAAAAAAATAAACTAAATAAACCTAAACCTACTGGTTTACTTTATTTTTTTCTTTAAAAAAACCCTTAAAACCTAAACCCTAAAATAAACCCAAAACCTAAACCTACAACCAGACCTAAACCACAAACCACAAACCCTAAATCTTAAACCCTAAAAAACCCTAAATCCTAAACCATAAACCCTAAACCCAACCATACCCATACCTAAACCTGACAAACCCCACAAACCTACCAAACTAAACCCTCAAACCCCAACCATGGTGGGGATGGAGAGTCTTGGTTGATATTGAGGTGGTGGTTAGAGCATTGGTAGTTATGGAGGCAGGAGGAGCAGCGAAGGTTACAACCATGGTGGTGGTGGACGGAGAGATCAGGGTTATGATGTGGATCCCCCTACTCGAGAGGCCCTGGTGGTTCTGATGGGAAATAGAGGAACTGAAGAACGGCAGATCCTATCTAATACTTATGGAACTATGTCTTTATAGTAGAGAAGATTCTAGTTATCTAGAATTTTTGATTTTCTATATGCATGCACCTTTAATCTACGTCATCGCTTGTGTCATAGAAAACTTGGAATGTTTCTTAGTTGATGAAATTGAAAAGAAGACATGTTGAATTTGAATTTATTCTCTTTTAAAAAAAACCAAAAACCCTAAACCTTAAACTAAAACCTAAACCTTAGGCTTAAAACCTAAACCCTCAACCCTAAACCCTAAAGTGTAAAACCACAAACCACTAAACCATAAACCCTAAACCACAAACCCAAAAAAACCTAAAACAAACTAGCAAACCACAAAACTAAATCTTAAACCCTAAACCACAGAAGAAACTAAACCTAAACCCTAAACCCTCAACTAGCAAACCCTAAACCCTAAAATGCTAAAAAACTAAACACGGACTAAATAAAATGTAAAAATAAATTAA